>MU223997.1:735329-750197 GCA_018584345.1 Thuja plicata | reverse complement strand
AACATAAATTAAATACAAACACATAAATTAAATGCCACAAGTCGGCCAACAACAATAATTAAATGCCCAAAATTGATGTCTTAGTAAAATTGTGATATCTCCTAGCTCCGGATGAATTAGGACTCATGCTTCGAACCGTAGGTAGAAATATAGGCCCTCTTCAATCCCTGAAATTTTCATCCTCTAAATATTTGTGGAAAATTACTTATATGGCCTATAATAGGCACCAAATTCCTAAGCAAGGCCGAGCTCCTCCCAGTCCATGCCAAGCAACCAAGACCATGCCAAGTTCCATTAAATACATCAAAACCAATTACCCAAGACCCAAGTAGGTCCACACAACTCTACCAAATCCCTCACACATGAAAATAAGTCCACACAACTCCATCAAATCTCCCAAACATGCAGGATAGCCAACTACCCTGGGATGCTCCTGCATCACTCTTGGAAAAGCAAGAAACATAACTGTATTTCTCAATCTACGACAAATGTTGAATATGTCACAACAACAGTGAATTGTTCAAACATAGTGTGGATCAAGCAATTGTTGAAAGGTATGAAGGAAGAGATCACAGACCCAGTTGTTATTTTTTGTGATAACACTAGTGCTATTAATATTTCAAAGAACCCTTTGATGCATACAAAGACCAAGCATATTTCTATCAAGTATCATTACTTGAGAGAGATGGTACAAGACAAAGAAGTAAGACTTGAATATGTTAATACAAAGGAACAGTTGACAGATATATTTACTAAATCTTTACCTAAGGATGCTCATGAGTATCTAAGAGGCAAATTAGGGGTGATTCCCCTATCTGAGGCTAACTGAGAGCATAATGGAGTGGTTTCATCAAATGTACTACATAAAATATCTTACAGATTGATGCAAAAGGTGGTCACACTTTAGGAGTCACCTGAAGCTATGAAGTGTTAAGCAAAATATGATGACCAGTCATAAGCAAGATGACAGAGGGAGCATAGAATTCAGAAACTTGACACGGAGATATCTACATAATGAAGATGTATGTCTTTGGTATTTTTGTTAAAGAGGGAGATATACTATTAGTGAAATCAATAAGGAAACATTGAGGGAGATGTTCAGAGAGAGATCACACAGAGACAAATCTATTCGAGAGGGAGCCAATATTTGTATTGGAGAGAATCAGAATGAAGCTAAGGACATTAATGAAAATTTGTTTACAGAAAATACTTTTTGGATTTTTTGGGAACCTTGCATATGATGTTTGTTTGCATGTGTTTGCCATCAATGTCAAAGAGGGAGATTGTTGGAAACTACAATTGAGACAATTATTATATTGTCATTGGTGTCAAACCTTAACTGGTAAGAAAGTGTCATATTAATTGATTAATGAAGAAGATTTGAAAAGAAGAGATAACAAGAAGACTTGGTGAAATGGTTGAGTTATGTGAAACTACAATGGGTACTTGATGAGATCGCACCTTGACAAGATAATATATTTTTAATCTTAAGTCTAAGTCAAGCTTGGATGACTACAAGATTAGCCTTGACCGAGTAACAAAGCAGAAGATTAAGAAACTTATGTATGTGTCGAGTAATGTCGAGGGATGCGAGTGTCAAACTAGTGCCAGTATGTGCTGAGCAAATTTAGTGTCGACCGAGCATCAGTATTTTCTGAGTGTCAGAGAATTACCAGAGTTACATAGAGATGACCGAGTGATAAAACTTAGTATTGATCGAGTGTCAGTATTATGATAGTTTGAGAGAGATTTGAGATCCCAGCCGACATAGTTGATTTTCTTGGGATATGTGAAGTGTATTTAAGATAAGGATGATTTTTTTGGAGAATTAAATGAGCATTTAATATATGTTTAATTTTTTATGTATGGATTCAAGGAGTTTTAGGATGTATTCTACAATGTAGATGGACATGAAATGATGGAAGGGTTCGTTGGATTTGACCTAACCCTAAGCTCTACGGTGATGATTAAATGGAAATAGATCAAGCTACCTAATCAGAGAGGTATAAGATTAACCTAATTATAGGTTATGTGTGTGTGGTATGTAGTTAATTGATTTGATTTGCAAAATCTAAGCAGGAGGAAGAGAAGGCTGAAGAAAGCAGTACAAGACTGCGCAGTGGTGATTGCTTGAAGGATTTCCAGGCATATCTGAGTGATAGAGATGACAATGAAGGCCAGTCAGTGAATTAGCATTTGAGATATAATTGGATCTGTATTTTCAAAGTGAGTTGTATGTTTGAGATCACAATTTGTTTTTACTTTCTAACCACTATATCAGTTGTAAAATCCTTTTAAACAAGGTTGACCTTACAGTCATATTGTTAAATCCTTTAATCAAGGTGACATTATAATGGAATGGCCTAAGCCTTCTAACAAGGCTCACTTCTAATAGAGTGATTAAATCCTTTAACCAAGTCACATTTAATAGTGTGTATTGTAACCTTTAACCGGGTTGGCTTTTCATAGAGCTCACTTCAGAAGAGTGAAAAATTAGTAGCATGTTACTAGTGTTTTTTCCCATATTGGGTTTCCACGTTAAATCCTGGTGTCATACTTGTGTGAATGTTATTTGATGTGTTGTACTGTTAAGAGATTTATATTCTACAAGTTGATTACATTAGGATAGTAAACTGCAAGTTTATATTGTTGATTATATGCTATAGGGGTAAAAGTACAAACCTGTGTCACACTTTTACAAAGGAAGAGGACCACAACATGCAAAATTGTTAAACTTTAACGACATAAAAGTGGCATTTGTGTTTAGAATTTGAAAATGATGTAAACTAATGAAATGTGTAAAAATGGATTTAGTTTATGCCTATAATTTTTTTAAATTTTTTGAATAAGAATTGACATAGTTTTTTAATTTTTGAAGTCCATTTTTTAATTGCTGAAAAACACTGAAAATCTAGGGTCTAGTTCCCACCAACAAAATATATGTAAATAATCTTGTTTTCCTCTGATTTCAAAATATGTTTTAGATGACATGTTCAGCTAGTGCAGAAAAAAAAAAGATTGGTTTTCTGTATATATTTTGTCTATTATAACTATTCAAAGTCGGAGTTACCCGAAATTAACAGTTTTTGTCTCCCACCTAATTTTCTCTACCAAATATACACCAAATATAAAAAAAAATTATATATTCTTGAAGAGGACTCTCTCATCTAGTGTTAAATATAAGTTTTAAATTTTTTTGACATGATTTACTATTATTTTTCCTTTTTTGAACGAGCGTGTTCTTCAATGTTAAAATACCTACTTGAATTTTTTTAACTTATAATATATTATATGTAATCAAACATTATAAAAATTGTATGACCATAATCTAGACTCCGAGCTCTACAAAAGGGTATTTTTAGATTTTTAAAAAAGTTGAGTTTTGATGGAGAAATCAGCTGTATAAGTGAGATGTTCTGCATTTTTAAATTTTTTGCCTATTTGGCTGCCACATAGGTAGTTTTGGCCAGAACTGGTTCGGCCGAACCAGTTCTGTCTGAAACCCCCTATATAAATATGTGCCAATTCTTCATCGATAGAACATAGTTGTCTTATATTTACTCATGAATTTTCAGCCAAAACTGGTCCGGTTGAACCTGTTTTGGCCGGAACTCATTTGCCACATCAACGCCACATGGCACCACGTTTGCATCACATATGTACGGCTGAAAATATTTTGGCCGAAACTGTTCCAGTCAAAACAATTTCGACCGAAATTACGAAAATGGTCCTCAAGTGCGACACGGCTTCATACTTTTACCCATAGAGACTGAGTGGATCTGAGTTGGTTGAAGTGTTTGAAAGTTCAATTGGTACATCTGGACCTTGGATAACTGATTCCCCCCCTCTCAATTATTCTAAATCATTCTAACAATTAATCATTGTGAAGTAGTCCAATGCATTTTCCATATGTGTTATGGTGTGATATCATTCAATATATAATAGAATTTCTCTCTCTCTCTCTCTCTCTCTGAACTTGACACTATGTGTCTCTTGTTATTAAAATTATGACTAAAATTCAAAACCTTTATAGTGTGTTACATTAGTCCAAAAATACATTAGATGAGTGAATTTGTAATACCAATGAAATTGACAATGGTTTTCTCATTTTAATTTATCATGTCCTTGTGATTAGTAATTTCATCTAATTTCATAAATTAACTACTCTTCGGAACAAATTAGCTTATAGGAAAGGAAAGAAATTGGGTACCTCAATTTCTCCATGTTATCATATACAAATGATATGCTATAGAATATCTAAATTATCATCTTTATTATGCTGAAGGTGTTTATTATTTGGAGTGGATGTCCTTATTTCCGTATCGACGGTTGGAAATCTATAAATAAATTTCTTTTTAAAAAGCATAGGCGATCGTTGGAAGGATTTTGACAGTCCATTTCTTGTTATTTTCATTGGCCAATTTTTTTTCACTACACACTATCGACTCCAGAAGCCAGATACTCTGACTTAGGTAGGCATTTACATTACTATTTTTTTCCAATAAAAGTCGCGGACTGATTTACCCTTTGTTCCTCATCAACATCTTTGCCCTATTAGTAAGTAGTCACACTTCCGGGACATGAACTTACTGATTGAAAAGTTGTTTTAAATGATTGCAAAAAATATTAAATAAATACTATGTTGAAATAATTAAATATAATTTTTAACATAAAATAAGATTTTGGAATTAAGTTAAAAATAATTTAGAAACAATGTGAATGATTGCAAAAAATATTAAATAAATTTTATTTTGAAAATAATTCAATATATATTTTTATTTACATTTTTTTAATATTTTTGCACATAATCATACATTAGAAAAAAAGTTATAAATATTTTTTTAATTTATATTAAATATTAGCTAATCGAAATAAAAAATATTGTTTAAATTTATTGATTTTTATTAAAAATTTAGAAATTTCATTTCATTTATATTTTGTTCCTCATTTTTCATTATATTTAATAATATTTAAAATTTATATTAATTTGAATAATATTAAATTTTATTGCTATTTATTTTAATAGAAAATATCTAGCCCTCTTGAATTAATTAAAAATTAAATTAATTTAACATTTTATTATTAACATTTATAAATATTATAGTACACATTAATATCTCTAAATATATCTTTCATTATTTTTTTATTTTTATGAATTTGTTAAGTAATAATAAAAAATTAAAAGAATTAATGTAAACAATTGATTTTAGAAAGTAGAATTAGTAAAATTAAAAGTCACATTTAAAATATAATAAAAATTAAAATGTTGATCAATAAAATCTCTTTTTTATGTAGTAAATAGTTAAAAAAACAATTATCTAAAAAAATTAGTTTAACATAAAATAAAAACAATTCTAATTTAAATTATTATCTTTCTTTTATTTAAGATATATATAATAGTTATTATGATAATAATATTTTATAAAAAATTAATATTTATATTTATATTTTGAGAGAAATCATTGCTTCATAACTTTTCCTTTGAAATATTGATAATTTATAAAGATAATTTCAATAATATTTTACATAAAAAATACATAAAAATCAAATAAATCGAAAGATGATAAAAGTATTACATAATCAAAATAATAATAATAATAAATTAGCTGGTTTCATTTTATTTTCAACTTTCTAAATTTGGTTTTACTTGTGACTGATAATGTATAGTTAGAATTTTAGCTTTAACAATTATAATATAATTTATTTGTAGTTTTGATATTTTATTTGAAGCATAGTTTTAATTTTTAAATTTCATAAATTTGAGAATTTAATTATATTTTCACTTAATTTTATAATAACTTTTTTTTAACATTGATTTATTTTTCAATTAATGTTAAATATTGTTTGTAATATATAGACATATAAAGAAGAAAGTAGGAAAATAGAGAGGAAGAGAGAAGGCAAAGGTGGATAGAGAGAAGATATAGCTCGCTCTCTCTCTCTCTCTCTCTCTCTCTCTCTCTCTCTCTCTCTCTCTCTCTCTCTCTCTTTATNCTCGCTCTCTCTCTCTCTCTCTCTCTCTCTCTCTCTCTCTCTCTCTCTCTCTCTCTAGCACTTTATATCCCTCCTCTCTCCCTATTGTAAACATAGCATGAGTCTATCAATAATGAAACCTAATTATCTTCTTCATTCAAAGGGTTTCTTTAATTATGTTTGGCTCGCTATTGATTTGCAGCTATCAGTTCTTTATTGATAACTTTACTGCAAAAACAACCTCATGTATTGCACAAATATTTTTATTAATATACCAAAAATTTCTTGATTGACCTTTGACATATATTTGGCATACCCATTGCACACCAAGATGCAATTGCTAGTTTTATTTATACATTTATAGATAGTAGTCACCTTCTCTTTTTTAGGACATTTAAATCATGATCAATGCTCATTAGATTTGAAAGAACAAACGAAAAGGGAACAATTCCAAGACCAACTTTTTTTTAAAGGATTAGACTTCACAAGAAAATAATTTCAAAGATTTTAAAGACGTGGAAGATGCAAAAAGGGTGATAATAACAAGCTCTATAGAAACTTCAATGATGTATCACAAACTAATATTAAAGACAAACTACAATTTGTCTTTGAATTATAAACTGATATGTGTCCATAATAATTTGATTCAAAAGACATATAAAGGCATGTCATCCTTATTACAACAAATCCAAGAATACATCAATGCACATGCAATAAGCAAATAAGGACCTATACATGTGCAAATGTTGTACTTTGAGTAGAGACAAATATTAAATGTGTTTTTGACTTATACTAGCTTATGCAATTAACTTTGTGACCTAGCTATAGGACGCAAAAAAAAAAAAAAAGAGAGAGATTGTCTTCACTTTGTCAAATTGTATATTTAAAAATAACAGAAAAAAGAGAGTGTCTTCATTTTGTCAAATTATTTATTTAATTAAATGGTATAGATTTGCTGGAGACGTGAAACAAGTTGTAGTAAGGTTTGTTATTGACAATGAAATTTGTAGACATTATAATTAAACTAGAACTCATTTCATATGTTTGTGAGGGAGGTCTAGAAGACACCTTTTTATTTATCAAAGAAAGTAAAAAGGTAAAAAAAAAAAAAAAAAATTATCATCACCATCACCGTCATCATAACAAGTACATGGCTACATCAATTTATAAATAAAAAAAATTAAGGAGCTACATAACATAAATTGTTTGTTGATTTATAATTAGTATGTGAAAAATAATTATATGACCTAGTTACAAGAGCCAAAACAAGGTAAAAGAGAGGGAAAAAAGAGAGTAAAAAAATTCTTCCCATATTACCACTAGATATATTTAATTGAAATAGTACTATATTGGTAAAGAAGATGAAAAATATTTAATTAAAATAGCATTATGTTGTCTAAGAAGATTGCATGAATTCCAATAAGGCTTTGATAATGTTTAGGTATATAAATTAAAAAATGGACCCCATGCATTTGTAAAATAATGATAAATAAATACAACACGGTCCTTAAAAGTATATATACTTATAAAATATGCGTCATTGTCAAGGGGTTTATGGTCAAGTGGTAGGACCACTTGGTTCTCATGTTGGAGATTTATATATTTTTCTTTCCAATTGACATTAATGTTGGTGGATGTGCTAGAGTGGTAGCCACTTGAATTGGAGCAATAGTTCTATAGGTGGTGTTGGTGGTATAAAAGGAGCATAGTGGTCCCACAAATATAGTTAGGAAAGATGAGGAATGAGGAGGGAAAGATGGAGGAACACTAGTCCTACAAGAAGGTGCTAGAGAAGTAGTCATCATATCTTGTAGGTGGAACAACATATTAAAAAAAAAAGGTAGAAGGAGAAGAAGAAGATAAGATGAGTATCCTTACATGATCTATATTATAAGAAAGTGATATACCTAATAGATGACAATAATATCCTTGTTGATGATACTATAATTAAATAAATATCTCTATACATTAGATATAAAAATAAAGAAAATTACGAAGAGTCCAATATATCTAAGGGAAGGGGCCTAGTAGCCAACCATGTTTCAATGATGATCTCAATTCTTCCTCACTCAATCCCCTAATTAGGTACTAACTTTAAAGAAATTAAAAAAAAAATGATAACTTAAAGTTCATTAATAAATTTCACATGTACTAATAGCCGCCCACTTGTACCCATAGTAGTTAGAATTTGCAGACTTTATTTGGAATAAATTTCACATGTACTAATAGTCGCCCCCTTGTACCGATAGTGTAGGACCATTGGGGCATTTGTGCATAAGTATTGGCAATTTTTGAAGTGGTTGTAGTGTGCGTTTATTGGTGCATCTTAAAGTGGGTATTAAATGACACTCCAAATTGACCACTTTTTGACCCTTGCACACATAATAATCCTACAATGTGCATCGTTATTATCTAAAAGAAAGAACAATAGCTATAGGCAGTTAAGTCATACAAAGACAGTCAATTTTTTTTTGTCAAAATCTAATATACCATTTAGAATCTATAGATACGTAAAATTAGCTATAACAATTATGAATAAGCTTGATCTATAAATATGTGAAACTAAGTATAACAATTACGAATAAGCTTCCACTAGTAAAAAACAATCAGCTAACCAAGATACTAACTTGTATGGTGTAACATTCCATCCCTCTCATATTCACTTTCATGTAGTGGTGGAGTTATATGCTGTGTCACGGGGAGCGTAAGGCTAACATTACACAAGCATTCACTTTCTATTGAAAAATACATTGTTGCCTAGCAGAAAACAAGAATACATAATAATAACAAATAAAGAATAAAATGGGTTGCATAAATGGTGGAATTAAATGGGCCAATCAATGATAAGATGAGCTTGTAAAAAGAATGCCTTAAAATGGATCATCAAATATTTAAATATTCAAAAATTAAAAACTCGAAGGCGGAGGCGGTGTAAAAGTTGTAAGGCGGGGCCGTCACAGTCAAGAAAAGTAAAGTTTATAATGAAGAGTTGCAGAGTGACAGAAAACTGTAAATATAAATGAATAGAAAAAGGTTGGCAGCGATGTGAAAAAGGTGTTTAGGCCCGTGTGGATGGGACCCACAACATCTTCACGAGAATGGCCGACGCACCCCTTTAACTCCGCAACAGTGACTGCAAACATTTTATTTTATGTTTTCGTTTTCATTTATTCAAGGGGTGGAAATACATTTGAAACCCGTGGAATTAATTTTTATGTCGGGTCGGCCGACGGGCGGCGAAGCCTTATTTATTTTTGTCGGACGGAAGGTTTACTGATGATTTTTAGGGGAAAAAAATCATTAATATTTGCTATAATTAGTTTAGTGTATTTTAGATTCTTAAACAATAGATAGGATTTGGACGATATTTTTTAGGTTGTTTTTGTTTGGAAGTGTAGTAGTAATCATTATAGTTAATTTCGTTCACTTATAGATTCTTAATGGTACATCAGTTTTTAACAATTTGTTGTTGTTGTTTTCGTATGTGACTTAAGTACTTATAGCTTTGGGTAGTAACAATGCACGTTGTGGGATCCATTATGCATGCAAGGGACAAAAAGTGGTTATTTCAAAGTGTCGCTTGATACCTACTTAAAGATTTGACAATAATTGTGCACTACAACTACCTTGAAAATTGCCAATACTTATGTAAAAATGTCCTAGTAGTCGTGCGCAAAGTTGCCCAACTCCAATTAAAGTTTACAAATTCTAACTGCTAGGGTACAAGTGGGCGACTATTGGAAAGTGTGAAGTTTATTAATGGGTTTTTAGTTATCAAATTTTTAGTTTCTTTAAACTTAGTACGTGAAGGATTGAGTAAGCAAGGAGTGGACAATAATAGAAACATGGGTGGTAATTGTGCTCTTTCCCTAGATTGGATTTCAACGATTTTTGTTGTTGTTTGTGTATGAAATTTAATTGCTTATAGCTATTTTTCTGGCTTTTGGATGGTAAATATGAATGTTGTTTGGATCTTTTATGTGCACAAAGTGGTCATTTAAAGTGTCGTCTGAAACATATTCCTTATTGCCCCTTACTCATTCACGTGAGAGTAAAAAAATTTGCACAATTGATCTAATACTTATGTACAAATGCCCTAATAATTATGCACTATTGGTACTGATAAGTTGCACAATTTATCTAATCACTAGGTGGTTTTTTTAAATGAGCGTATATTGACCCACTAGATCATTGTAGACATTAGATTTCCACAGTCCATAGTAATTAAAACATGTGCTTCTGGATTCAACTGTGTGAATTTTGTTAGCATCAACATTTCAGATCATACTCAATGATCCATCATCAGGATGATCCGAAACATGCTCAATGCTACAGCTCTCTTTTATCCTAATGATGGATTGTTGAGTATGATATGTAACGTTGATGCTAACAAAACTCACACAGTTGAATCCAGAAGTACATATTTTCACCACTAGATAATTTTTAGTGGGCTTTTAATTACAAAAAATCTCATGAACAGTAATTGAATATTGAATAGTAATTACATATTTTAACTATTAGATAATTTTTAGTGGGCTTTTAATTACAAAAAACCTCATGAACATTAATTGAAACATGACTCTTCTCTAAGACAAATGAAAATGATGTTTGTTGATGCTAACAAAATTCACACAATTGAATCCAGAAGTACATATTTTAATTTTTAGTAGACTTCTAATTACAAACAAAACTTCATGGACAGTAATTGAAACATGACTCTTCTCTAATAGAAATGAGAATGATGTTTATTGAACTGTCTTGATAGGGATTTGAGGCGTGGAGTGAAGGGAATTTAGAACTACCTAGAGTTTTTCTTATGTGGGGCTCAGCTCATTGGACCAGGAAAAGCTGGATTTTGTTTGATCCTTATTGACTTTGAGTAAATGAGAGATGGGACAAGGAAAGGAGAGGAATAGGACAGGTGGGATCGTTCATTATCTGAATCCTAAAAGGGGTGAATGGACGCGTATCCGTAATAGTATGCGTCCCCACAACTCCAACTTTTCCAATACCAATCCAAAACAATTTGATAGCTCTGCTTTTTAGAGCGTTTCAAGTTGAGTGGGTCATGTCAACTTCGAGCATACGCTGAGGCCCTCAAGACGGGTCAAAATTATTGCGTGTGAGGAGATATTATATTATATTGCATTGAGGGAGGAGACTCTCCTCAAGTTGGCGAGAGAGTTCAAATGGGTCGTTTAACCATTGCTTTCCAAAGAAGACTCCATTCCTCACCCTACGAGAAAAATCAACTCATTCCTTTCTCGTTCGTAGGTACCCATATGGTTCAAATATATAGATTTTTTTAAATGAATGGTTTCTATAGAATCAAGGTCTTCGATGGAGGAGAATACTACTCTTAGGTGTTTAGTGAACTTTGTACACCTTAAGTTTCTAAATGGGCTATCTGATTTTAAAGATATTTTGGGCTTCGGCCCTAGTTCGCATGGTCAGTAGAGGAGGCTTAAGTCTTGGATATGGTCTCTGAGGTCTTGGGTTTGAATCTAAGGTTCGGATTTAAGCGATGCACTTGTATTGCAAGCGTGCTCGTGCATCCCAAGTGGGATTAGTCTCCCCCCAGCTTGCCTCAGGTACTCAAGATATGGGTTGTTGGGCGCTTGGCTGGGTCGCGGGGATACCCCCTAGGCAAAAACAAATTTGATGATATTTTTGTTGGTTGTCTTCGTATACGACTTAATTGTTTATGGTTATTGTTCTAACTTTTGGGTAGTAAAGACAAACATTATGTGATCATTATGTGTGCAAGGGTAAAAAAATAGTCATTTCAAAGTGTCATCTAAAACATTTTCCCTATTGCCCCATTACTCATTCACTTTGACAACTAGAAATTTTGTGCAATCGATCCAATACTTGTGCTCAAATGCTCTAATAATTGTGCGCTATTGGTACCAATAAATTTGCACAATAGATCTAATTACTAACTTTTTTCAAAAAATGGGTAGAACATGGGCGGTAACTCATGTTCTTCCCTTATCCATAGTGCTTAAATCATTTAGGGTACAATCTTAGTGTCATCTCTTATGATGTCAAGGTCTTGCATTCAATAAGTATTGATCATTGGTGGATTCATTATGAACCATTTAACTTCATATTAGATCAAAGGCTCATTGACCTGGTACATGATTTTGGCTAATTGGGCATTTAGAATTGGAATTACATTAAAATATAATATCTTATATTTGGTTGGAATGATTTCAATTCTTATTGTCAATTTCAAACTTAGATCAATTTAGATAGGTTAAAATCTTTTTGGCTAAGAGTCAAGGTCTGGGGAGTATTCATATCACCAAAGTTGCCCAAGGCACAATCTTGGCCTCATCCTTATGATGTTGAGGTTTCCCACTCAACAAGACTTGATCTTTAGCCAGTACATTTTGAATCATTATAAGGCACAATCTTGGCCTCATTCCTTATGATGTTAGGGTTTCCTACTCAACAAGACTTGATATTTAGTGGGTAGATTTTGAAGCATTCCAACACACAATCTCCACCTCATCCCTTGTGATGTTGGGATTTCCCACTCAACAAGACTTAATTTTTAGTGGGTTCATTTTGAATTATTCCAAGGCACAATCATAGCCACATCCCTTATGGTGTTGGAGTTTCCCACTCAACAAGACTTGATCTTTAGCAGGTTCATTTTGAACCATCCCAAGGCATAATCTTGACCTCATCCCTCATGATGTTGGGGTTTCCCACTCAACAAGATTTGATCTGTAGCGGGTTCATTTTGAACCATTCTAAGGCATAATCTAGGCCTCATTCCTTATGTTGTTGGGGTTTCCCACTCAACAAGACTTGATCTTTAGTGGCTTCATTTTAAGACATTCAACTTCACCAACAAACCAAGAGCCCATTAACCAAGAACCATGGATTTTGGTTAATTGGGTATTTAATATTAGACGTATTAAAAAATAATATCTAATCTTTATTTGGAATAATTGGGATTCTTATTGTTAAGTTCAAAATTAAGCAGAAATCTCTTTGTCTAAGAGACAAGGTTTGAGGGGTATTCATATCGCTAAAGTTGTCTAAAGCATAATCTTGGTCTCAACCCTTATGATGTTAAGACCTTGCAATCAACAAGACTTGATCTTTAGTGGATTTGAACTGTTCGACTTCACCAACTGACCAAGAGTCCATTGATCTCGTACATGACATTGGTTAAAATTAGGCATTTAGAATTAGACTTACATTCAAAAATAATATTTTATTTTTGTTTCTAGAATAATTCCAACTCTTGTTTTTTATGTTTAAAATTAGGCTAAAATATTTTTGTCTAAGAGTCAAGGTCTAAGGAGTATTCATATCACCATTTTTACATATAAGGAATAATTTCAAGCTCATCCCTTATGATGTTGAGACTTTGCACTCAACATGACTTGACCTTTAGTGGGTTCATTCTAAACCTTTCAACTTCGTTAGCAAACCAAGAACCCATTGACCTAGTACTTTATATTGGTTAATTGGGTATTTAGGAATAGACATGCATTAAAAATAATATCATGTTTTTATTTGGAATGATTTCAACTCATATTGTTAATTTCAAAAATAGATTGTTGAATATTGAGCTTTGGTTTAAGGTTATTGGGACAAATTTGACCCATTTTGTTGATATTTTAAAATTTAATGTGGCTTGAAGTTAATTAAGTCATAACTACTTATTTTCTAAATCCCACACCAAAATTTTCAAATTGAGCACACATGACATGTATAAAAGGGCATCACCTCTAAGTCATGTCAATCACGTATCATTGGGATAACCTCTTTGAATATTCTATCAATCCAAATGATCAACCAACAAATAATTTTTTGCATTAACCACATTGGTTACATCAAGCCTTATATTAGCAAAACTAAAGCATTGATTTTTATGCTAGGTTAATCTTATACTCCATTGAAGCCTCAAACACTTTATATTATCACAACACATTTGTTGCATTTAATGCTTGGTGTGTCACCCTCAACATGCATCAAAATTATTGAATTAACTATATAAGTTTCACCAAGGTGTAAGTGGGAAAGTTCACTTCCATACACAAGCTTAGCAAGCTCATAGAAAGGGATGATGATGAGCTTCATTTAATGTGGAGAAGGGAATTCACTACCCTTGGGATTGATGAAACCCCAAGGAATGAATTGACCCTTATGCCACCTCACTTCTACTAGCACTCTAGTGAGCTAGGGCGATTAAGATAATAAGATTAATAAAGACATATCTTTTGGAGTTTAAATGATATATTATGTAAAGTGAAAGAATTAAATTAACTAAACAAGATCAATAGATAAAAATATTTTGACTATTAGAAGTGAAAGAGCTGACTATTAGGATTAATTGTCAGGCTATGTGAGCTTGTTGCCTCAAACACCTATGTGAGTCTAGGATGACAACGTGGATGTAGGATGTTCACGCAACACACTTTCATCGTATATGGATAGCGTACAAGGCACCAAAAGAAAAAATTGAAACAACCACTAATATAATAACAAATAACTAACTTAATAACAAAGAATAAAAATACTTGATTGTACTATGAAGATGACAAAGCAAAGAATGTTCATGGTGAAGGAGGTAGAAGAATCCCAAGAGCTCCTCTTTTCTCCTCCAAAACCTCCACAAACAGAAAAATAAAAATGTTGGGGCCTATTGTTGGATTTGCTGAACTGCAAATCAACCCAAGAAACCTGCATGCATAACTGTCACGAAGTAGAAGCAAAAGACAGAGGAGAAAGAAGTAGCTATGGCGGCCAAAAAGGCAGAGAGTTGAAAACCATGTTGCAAGAATAAGCTTCTATTAACAACAATAAAATGATTACAATCTCTATCTAGAAATGAAAGCGGTGATTCCTTATAAAGGATACCGAAACCCTAAA
>MU223997.1:717474-735279 GCA_018584345.1 Thuja plicata | reverse complement strand
TAGAAATGAAAGCGGTGATTCCTTATAAAGGATACCGAAACCCTAAAGGGGAAACTTCTAGGAAATAGAAACTGCCTAAGTGAAACTTAAGCACTAAAGAGTAATAACTAAAGATTACTCTAACACCCCCCCTTAAGTGTAACTTAGGGAGAAGCAAAACAGCTAAGCTACTGCAGAAAGCAGGAAAGATGGGTCCCGGCAACAAGGCCTGATCAGGTACCCAAACAAGAAAGCAAACTAGATGAAGGAAACAAAGCCTTCAATCTAGGGAAAAAATGTCCTAGAGAAAGGAACAAGAAAGAGCAGGAAGCATCTCCAAAGCATGAACTGTGAACTCTGTCAGAAGATACTGCCGGAACCCCCACTGAAGTGCATGACCAGGTAGAGAAGACAAGTGTCTGAAGAGTTGATCAATCGAACCAGGAAGCAATAGAACCAACAGGAGAACCCCCCCATAATGCTGAACTGGGAGAGGTGACAGGAACACTGAAATGCAATGCCAGAAACATCTACAGAAGAAGAACCAGGAACACCAACAGTGCAACAGAAGCACACACACAGGATAAAGGGCGGTGTCACAGACACACTGCATGGGCTAATGTCGTGGAAGGTATACTCACTTGAAAAAGGTGGATGCGCCTAAAGCGGCATAAACATCATAACCCCCCATGGCACTTTATAACAGAGTGCGAGTACTAAAACTGAACCAGGTGTAAAAGATCCCAGAAATGTAGAAGAAGGCACTTTATCTCAGTGCGTTTACAGAATAAAGAATGCATCAGAAGGAGCATACAAGCTCAGAAGTTAGAAAGAAGAGTGAGCTATGAACTCAGAAGAAGAGATCCCAGGACCTGTAGAACCAAGCAATCCACCAAAGTGCATAAACTGCCAAACTCAGAGGAGAGAAAACCTGGAGCAGAATATGGAAAAAAACACCCTTGCTACTGAATAGTGCACTAAACCAGCTTTCCGACGATATCTCGTTTGCCAAAAACGGAGTCCGGATGAGCCGGATATGACTCCCGGAAGGCAAAAAGAGACATCGGACTTCAACAGCAAAAAATGCTATTGAAACAGTGGACCCAAAATTCCTAATCACCATAGTCGGAAAGAGCTCAGAAAGAGTTTTTCGACGATATAAGGAAGTCTAAAAAAGACCTCCGTATGCTCCCTGTAGAGCGAAAAAGGTGAAAAGGGCTCAAAAATGCCCAACAGAACTGGTTTTAAGCCCCAGGGGCTAAAAAAATTGGCCCCCGGGTGCATGGCGCGCTCCGGGGGCTAGGCCGCAGCCCTTGGTCGCAATATGACCGACCGCCTAAACAATAGAGCCCGCGGGGGCTGGAAAGACCCGCCGGGCGGCGGCAGCGATGGTGACCGGGTGCTCGCCGGCGGAGCGGCGCCTTTTCAAACAAGAGCCCGGCGGAGCGGTTGCTACCGGCGGAGCACCGGAGCGGCGTTGTCGGTGGGCGATGGCGTCGGGTGCGGCCAGAGCGGGGGCTGCAGGGCCGAGCGGAGAGAACAGGCGGCGGAGACCAGTGGCGGCAGGGCCAGGCGGGAATACTGCTGGAGGCGCATCGCCGGAGGCCAGGCCCGGGTGGCGCGGTGGTGGCTCGGCGGTGGCGCAATTGAATTTGCACTGTGCGCGCAATAAAAGCTTTAAAAAAAATTAAAAAACATGCGTTTTTAAATATTTTTTCTCAAAAAACGTGCCCGTACAGCCCTGGGAGGCCAAAAAAATTCTCCAGACGCCTCGGTGTCCAAATCGGATGAGCTTTATATGGATTCTGGGGTTTTTGGGCCTTCTAGACGCAATGGTAGTGTCTGTTTGGGCCCAAAGTGACCATAAATAAAGGTCCCCCGTAAATCCACACAAAAAAGCCAGAAAAAGCCTGGCGAACTTCAAACCCTCGAACGCTTCACAAAAACTCGAACAACCGGCAGCAGGCGAGCTCTGATACCATGTTGGATTTGCTGAACTGCAAATCAACCCAAGAAACCTGCATGCATAACTGTCACGAAGTAGAAGCAAAAGACAGAGGAGAAAGAAGCAGCTATGGCAGCCAAAAAGGCAGAGAGTTGAAAACCATGTTGCAAGAATAAGCTTCTATTAACAACAATAAAATGATTACAATCTCTATCTAGAAATGAAAGCGGTGATTCCTTATAAAGGATACCGAAACCCTAAAGGGGAAACTTCTAGGAAATAGAAACTGCCTAAGTGAAACTTAAGCACTAAAGAGTAATAACTAAAGATTACTCTAACACCTATTTGGAAACTTGCCTTAGTCAAATCCCTACTTTGGTGTTTCCACTTCCCCAATAGCTAGATAGACAAATAGTTGGTGATAGATAACTGAAAATATGATAGACGAGTTATCGTAAACTAAATAATAAGAGAACAATTAAGATGGTATGATGCGCTAAACAAAATACAATGGAATGAGATGAGAACTCCCCTTTGAAGTCACAAATTTGGAGCTCAATGAAATGAAGTTGAGATTTTGAAGGTGATGGTATTGCAATGTTGTGAAGAACAGAATGATATATGGAAGATATCCCAATGTAAGAATAAGCTCAAGAGAGTGCCAGAATATTGTATAAGGAAGTCAAATGCTAAGAGAGATTGGGAGAGTATCTAAGAAAACCAAAGTGAAGCTCAAATATCAACTCTTAAGCCACTTGGACAATTCTCGATGTCGGTGGGCAGTGGTGAGAGGCATTACATTATATGGGTGGCAATTGTAGTGTCTCAACAACTCATTGCATGTCTAAAGATTCACAAGATGAGTGTGCACCACGTTGACATCTCTACGGTGTGTGCATGTCATGTGTTGGCAAGGTCGTATGGTCAAGAATCTAGGCAAAAAAGGATAAGGGAGTCAGAGGGACATGAAGGCTTATGTAGAATTTTGTTTTCCAACTAACATAAGAACATCATATAATGGAAAACTACACTAGGTATAATTTTATGATACTACATCTAATAGCTCAAAAAACCAAAAACAATCTTTGAACTGTATGGATAAATACACACAATAAAGTTTTGTCTTGTCTAAATTTAGTTTTACCTAACAAAAACTACATTTATTCTATAGACAATAAATACTATGCTTTGCTTTACATAAAAGAAACTTACTTTTGAAAGAAAACTAAATTAATGAAAGGAAATGTTTGAAACCAATAAAAGGATTGGGAAAAGAGCCCTTAGATTATAAAGATTGACTATCCATACGTGCAATCAAAACCTTAAGCACTTCACATTATCAAAATCTATTCATTGCATTCAATACTTGGTGTACCCTTCAATTTTTAATTTAAAACATTAAAACAATAAAGAAATCAATACTTGGTGTATCCTCTATTTTTTTTTATCAAAATCATTGAAACAATAAAGAAATCTTTTGTCTGACCCCTCCCTTACTATTGAAATTATAAAACCTTATAATTAATATTCTAAATAATGACAAAACTATTTATTACTTGATTAATTAGGTGAAAATCATAATTAAAGATAATACATAATGGTAATAATAATTATTAAGTTAAATATTTATTAATTAGATGGAACCATAATTGATTTTTGAAATAATAAATTATTAAATATTAATTAAAATTATACATATTATAATATTAATATATAGTGGGCTTATAGCCTTTTGCCTAAAAAATAATAAATATATTAAAATAAATTAAAAATATTGATATATTATATTAGTAACTAAAGTAAATTAAATTAAGTTAAAACTAGAGAAACTTAATGGAGAAACAATACCTTATTAGAAAAACAAATGAGATAATTAGACGCCACAAGAAAAATATTTTCGTAGAAGCTACAAGAAAAAATATTTTTGTAGTTATGCGCAACCATAAATAATACGATCATAAATAAACATACATATGGCTAGTATAGTGGACTATAAAAGGACCTTTCCTTTCCTTTCCTTTCCTTAGAGACGGATGTACATCTTGCATATCCAATTTAAGACAACACATAACACATTGATTCATGAATATATGCTTTAAAAAAGTCTTTAAAAGAGAGCATAACTCAATCATTACTAAATATTTAAGTACCTATTCAAATATAATATTTTATCCACTTATACGTATTCTCCTAGATTTCCCACATTTAATAGATTCTAAGGATTACAATATAGATATCTTAACCATTTGATTATACAAATTATTAATCTCTTAATATAACATGAATATTATATTACTTAGGATTTCAAAAGGAAAATTATCTCCATTTTCTTATTTTAACACCCACTACATACATATACATATGTGTATACATTTATATGTATATGTACATGTACATATACATATATATATATATACATAACATATGTACATACATGCATACAAGTATATATATTCAATAGTAAAAAAATTGCTAACTCTAAATATTCTACGGTTTCTTTGTGGTCATTATAAATGAAAAGTTGGAGACCTATAGGTAGAGGACCTACTATTTTTCTCCTTTTCATACTAAAAGACTTCAAATTATCTTATCTAATTTTATAATCTTGACATTGAATTCTCTCATAACATCTCTCGACAAAGAATTGCAACTTAAATCTTTTCCTCTAAATCAACAATGACTAAAAAACTAAATCCTAGATTTGATCTTATCTACAATTTAGAAGCTTAATCAAACTTATAATACTATATTAGTCATATTTACAAGATATACTTCTCCTATAAGTTTTTAATGATGCATAAAGAAATTCCTTATCTTAGTGTATAATGTCTTTAGAATGTTGAAACTAAAAAATCAACTAATATGGAACTTATATCCTTAACAATTAATCAAGCCACCATACTTTCTAAGAATCTCAATTTTAAGTATTCCTCATTCGAAGAACAAAATTCATGAATTATATCAATAGTAACAACTAAACATAACTATCTTGAAAAGAGAGAAACCTAAAAGATTTTTTGTTTTGTCAAAGTTATATCAAATTTAATTTAAGATAAATCTCTTAATTCTGTATTTCCATCATTTTAAAGGTTATGCTCAAATTTATTTTTTCTTAATCACTCTTATATAAATAATAATAAAAAATAGACAATATTTCCTTTTACTAATTGTAATGGAGTAAATCCGACCCTACAAGAAGGAAATTATGTTATTTTGAGAGTCAGTTTCACAAAATACATTCAAATATTGCCAACTAGTCAAACTGGTGAAGATATCTTATTAAAGATAAAGAAAATACATATTTTAATTACACAAGTAGAAAGTGTGAATGAAAGAGAGTTTTCAGTTCATACCTAAGTGTCTCACCCAAGGACATCAATGTGATGTGTAGATGTATGTGCAATGTGCTATAGTCCTATAGGACCAAAACAAAGAAGATCTAGAATCTGGAAAAAAAACCTAACTTTGTACTTCAAATAACTCAAAAAATACAAAAGTTAGAATCACAATAGCTAATAATAAATAACATAATTAAGTAAAATGAAGTAGATAGACACACATGTGAAAACCTTAATGTGCTTGGATGCTTCTAAATACCTGCACACACACACACAAAAGAGGAAAAATGTTTGGGACTGTTTGGAGACTTACCTCAGTCAAGTCCCTATTTTGGAGTTTCCACCTCCATAACAACCAAATAGATAGATAGATAGATAGAGCAAAAAGATCAATAGACATATTAAAGATAAATGATTTGATAGATAATGATGTGATAAATCCCAAGATATTATGAAGAATAAATATATTTGATTATATTATGTGATAAATAGCAGAGAATAAATATATGTGATTATATTATGAAGATGAAAAAGAGAATAAATAAAACAAAAGATAAGAAAATGCTCATAGTAGAGGTAAAAGAATCCCAAGAGATCCTTCTCTTTTATCCTTCTCCAAAAAATACACACACGGAAAGAGGAAAAATATTGGGGGATATTTGGAGACTTTCCTTAGTCAAGTCCCTGCTTCGATATTTCCACCTCTACAGTAGCCAAATAGATAGATAGTGAATAATAGACAACTAAAAGGATGATAGATGAGTAATAGTAAAATAAATATCAAGAGAACAATTAAGATATTATGATATGATAAACAAAACACAATGGAGGGAGATGAGAGACTCCCCTTTGATGCCACAAATTTGGTGTTGAATGGAATGAAGGTGGGATGGAAAAGGTGATGGCGTTGCAATATTGTGAAGATGAAGAATTTTGTATGAAAGTTTTCCCAATGCAAGAATGATCTCAAGAGAGTGTTAAAATATTGCAGAAAGAAGCCAAATGCTAAAAGGGAATGAGAGAGTATCCTAGTAGTGAAATCTAGCCAAGAAGGACTAAATGAAGCTCAAATATAGATCTTTAATCCACCATAACAATTCTCATAATCAATAGGTGGTGGTTAGAGACATTACACAGTAGGGGTGACAGTTGTAATATCTCGACAACTCATTTCAAATCTACATATTATTTGCAGGATGAGTGCACACCGCGTGAACATCTTAGTGGTGCACACGTGTCCTATGCTAACCAAGTCACATGGTCAAGAATCTAGGTGAACAAGGACAAGGGAGTCAAAGGGATGTTGAGGCTTATGTGGGATTTTGTTTTTTGGCTACTTAAGGTAGGAGCATCACATAGTGGGAAATTATATTAAGTGCAATTTTACAACACTATATTTTGTCCCCACATTAGTGAGGATATCATAGTCAGAGATGCGAGCTAAAGTAGAAAAAAATTACTTGACTTACCTAAGGGTATTTCATCTCCATGAAGTTTCCCCTAGAGCAAAGCCTCTGATTGTCACAAAAATGAATCCAACATGGAATTTGTAGACAAGCATGCTAGATAAAAGAAAGATAATAATAAGAGATAGAGATAGATCACTGGTAGAACATTGGTATGGGTAGAAAGTTGTGTTATGCTAGATAGTCATATGGTAGGGAAATTTTGAGTGCTCTAATGTGAGTAGAAAAAGATAGATAGTCACATGATAGGGTAGCTTTATACATGCATCGATATGAGTAGGAAAACACTAGATATTCAAATGATAGAGAAACTTTGATCATGCCATTCCCAATAGCAAATACTAGATAGTTGTATGATAGTGCAAGATATTATGACAACATTGGTATGAGTAACAGTGCTAGATAGCCTCACAATAGGGAAAAGGATGTACTGGTACGGGTAGCAAAGATAGATGGTTGCATGAGAGGGAAAAAAAAACATTTGATAGATAAGTGTAAATAATAACCCATAAGAGTTATTATAACCCAAAAAAGTTGGCCAAAAATGATTGATCTGATTATTCGACATCAGAACCCATAAGAGTGAAAATAATACATGATTAAAGATTGCTTATGGACATTTCTTTAGGGCCCAAATGTCCCCAACACTTTGCATTGTCTCCAAATGTTGAAAGTCAATGTACGAAAAATATAAGAACAGGATAATAAATATAATAAGTTTTACAATAGATAACCTTGTTTTTCCAATGGAGTACAAGGGTCCTTTAAAGGGGACCAACATTAATAGACAAGTTTGAGGGAACACAAATAGAAATACTCTAATTTACAAATGTAGAAGTGGGTACTGCCTCAAAGATCATCCACAAATAAACCATCATCATCCCAGTCTTGATCATATAGGGAGGGAGGTTGAGAATGTAATGGTATAACCACTAGGGAAGCCTCAAGTGTCCTACCCATAGCCAAATTCAAGGATGAATCCACTTTAATGTCCTCATCCAATAGCTTAACAAAGGCGAGTGTGAGAGATCCTGTGAAGATCACCATCAATGCTAAAATCTCCTCAAGAGAGTTGAACATACACACCTCATAGTACATAGGTGACTCAACCCAAGTTAATGATGAAGAAGGAACACCATCGAACTCTACAAAAGGGGTCATGAAAAACTTAGGAGAAGTAAGGGCTGTCTCCACTGCAATCACAAAAACTAAAAGAGGATACGTTAGATCCGATTTGTGATAGGGAAAATCAGGAATGGGGCCCTACTTAAAATTTATTTTAAAGGATGGAGGGAAGACCCTTTGATCAATTGTAGATAGCCTAAGTACCATGGGAAATCTAGGATGTAGGTCAAGAGATGGTGTGGGTTGAGTAAAGATAATAAAATTGGACATGAATTGTCTATGTAACATATTATAGGTATAGGGAATGGTGGGATGTTAAGAAAGGAAGTGATCGGTAAGGGATCTTGGAAAGAGAAAAATGAAAATTTAGACTTTCTTGGTGCAAGGCCTAATAGTTACTCCCATATAAACAAGAAGAGAGATAAAGGATGTGGCTAGAAAAGGGATCGATTGAGAAAGAACTAAGACATAAGCTAAGATGACATCAAAGGTAGGAGTAGAAAACATAAGGACCAAGGACTCATTCTATGCCTTTACGATATTCTCATGCTCAAAATCCCGAGCCCCTGATGATGCTCACACTCATGCACATGCTAGTTCTAACATAGGTTGGGACCAATATGAGAGGCCTGTGGAGGCTTGGTGGCATCCTCTCCATTGGTGCAACCATTGATGCCATGGTCAAAAAAGAGGCGGAACCTACTGGTGTTGTAGTAGGTGTAATCAAAGGAACATTTCTGGGCTCAACCATAGGTGTCCTTTCCCTTTTTGCCTTATAGGAAGTATGAGGAATATAGGGCACCCTCAAAGGCTGAGGGATAAGTGCTAAAGGTAAGGAAGAAGTTCATGGTGACCTCTTACCCTTACCATAAATGATAGGGAAAGGAATGTCTATAAGAATTGAGATCAAGAGGGGAATGAAGACCTTTGAATTGGGAAACATGGGTTCCTTTCCTTTGTCTATGCTAGGCACAGATGTGAGAACAAGAGACACCATCAGAGGCTGTGAAGTCCATGATGGGTGAGGATGCTTCCTCAAGAAATAGGATTACCCTATGCCTCCCAAAAATAAGGGACAAATACAAAGCATGTTGAGCCATATCCTTCGCTTTGTATTTGTTATAGGTATGAAAAAATGCATCCTACTAGGGATGTAGGGTCCCTACCATAGTAGGCAAGAAATAGTCCAAAAAGAATCCCTCATAAGGTACTAGGAGATTATAACTAGTGTCATTAATCATGTGTATGGTACCCTCATGCGAGAACTTTAGACACTTATGCACCACAGAGGGGATAAATTCCATGGAGACGAACCAGGGAACACCTAGCTTAACACAAAAGAGGTTTGACTCTGGGATGACAATGAAAGCTATAAAAACTACCTTAGGTCCCACTGATATTGTAAAGTTAGTTGAACCCAAAGGGGGAAATGATAGTCTATCATGGGTCCTAATGGTTTCCGTGCACTTATTATACTACACATGATTTAACATGTTGATAGAGAGAACCTCCTTTGTGATAACGTCCATGTGGCACATAGGGTCAACCATCATGCCACTGTTGATAGTCTCATTGACCAACATTATGATATAGAGAGGAAAAGACTCTCTACTATAAGGGGCACCGAGAGGGGTGAATTTTATGTTCATGTCACACACCCTTTGATTAGGTAGTGATATGGGAGTGATTGTCATCATGTTGACACATGGAATATCATGTAAAAAGAAATATGATGTATAAGATCCTAGTTCACATCAGGCTCACTAAAATAACGAGAAGGGAATTTTCTACCCTTGCGATTGATGAAGCCTCAAGGAATGAATCAACCCTTGTGCCACCTCACTTCTACTAGAACTCTAGTGAGCTAGGGTGATCAAGACAATAAGATTGATGAAGGTGTATGTTTTAAATTTTAAATGATATCCTATGTAAAGGGAAAAAATTAAATTAACTAAACAAGATCAATAGATAAAAATGTTTTGACAATAAAAAGTGAAAGAAATGACTTTCAAGATTAATTGCTAGGTTTCACAAGATCACTTCCCAAACACCTATGTGAGTCTAGGATGACAACATGGATGTAGGACATCCATAGAATTTGTTTTTATCTTTTGCAGATAACATACAAAGGACTAGACAAAAAATCAAAACAACCACTAATATAATAGAAAATAACTAATTTATTAATGAAGATAAAAAAAATATGTGATTATCCTATGAAGATGGAAAAGACAAGAAACAAAAAAAATAGAAGAAAATTCTCAAAGTGAAGGAGGTAGAAGAATCCCAAGAGCTCCTCCTCTTTTCTCCTTCTCATAAACCTACACATACAAAAGAAGGAAAAATGTAGGGTTTGTTTGGAGACTTGCCTCAATCAAGTCCCTGGTTTGGAGTTTCCACATCCACAACAACTAGATAGACAGATAGTTGGTGATAGATAACCTAAATACCATAGATGAGTAATAGTAAATTAAATAACAAGAGAATCATTAAGATTTTATGATATGCTAAACAAAATGCAATGGGGTGAGATGAGAGACTCCCCTTTGAAGCCACAAAGCGAAATCTTAATGTAATGATGGTGAAATGAAAAAGGTAATAGCATTGCAATGTTTTGAAGAGCAAGAATGATGTATGGAATTTGTCCCAATGCAATAATGAGATCAAGAGAACGTCAAAATATTGTAGAAGGAATCCAAATGCTAAGAGATATTGAGAGAGTATCCCATAAGCAAAATGTAGCCAAGAGGGACTAAATGAAGCTCAAAGATAGATTTTCAAGACACCTAAATGAATCTCGATGTGGTGGGTAGTGGTGAGAGGCATTGTGTTGCAAAGGTGGTAATTGTAGATTTCAACTGTTTTATGCATATTTGCATATTCACAAGACAAGTGCACATTGTGCAAACATATTTGCGATGTTCATGCATCCCGTGTCGATCAGGCCACATGGTCAAGAATCTAGGCAAAAAAGGATAAGTGATTCAAAGGGACATGAAGGCTTATTAGGAATTTTGTTTTTTGGTTTAGGTTGGAGCATCACATAATGATAAATTACACTAGGTGCAATTTTACAACACTAAACTAGGCTAACCAATGATTAGTAGCACGTCCCTCGTTATGGAGGAAAACAACTATAAAAAAGATGCTTAGTAGAACCAACTTCTCTATGAAAGAGGGCCACTACCAATAGAGATGGTTATCATTGGGATTATGTTGGTATAGGTATCAAGTTGTGTTATGCTAGATAGTTATATGATAAGGCAATAAGTAGATGATAAATTTGGATAATGGTTTTTCCTCCACAAAGGTACATAAAATAAGATAATCGATTGGCCACCACGAAGGTAGATAAGATAATATAGTGGTTTGGCCCCCAAAAAGGAAAATATATTAAGACAATGGATTGATCCCAACAAAGGCACATAAAATAAGATTCAATTATAAAATAGACATGTTTCAGTTAAGAATGCACAAGTGAATGAAACATGTATGCCTCCCTTGAAATATTAGCATATTTACTACATGTATATTATAATGAAGAGAAGAATAAGATAAGAGAGGGAATCCCCAAAGAGGGATGTACAATTCAGAAGACAAGTTATTACTTTCCTTCAACAATAGGGGAGGATAATAATATTAGAAAACTATTGTGTTGCTCCATAGATAAATTATGGTTGCACACAACATTGTACCGCAATGAATGGAAATGAGAAAGGGAGCTACAAATGTCACATAGTAAGGAGCAAAATAATAGAAGGGAGGTATAAGAACCCCATGATAAAATGCTTAGAAAGTAGAAAAAAAGAGGTAGAGGTGAGCCTCAATACCACTTATCATGCAAAGAAGAAGAAGAGGGTGTATCAATAGATGAGATATTGATGACATTTGATTCATGAATTTGTTTTATTTTATCTGACAAGGCCTTATATTCACTAGTGGAATGACCAATAACTTAATGATATTCACAAAAATAATATTTTGTTTTATCATGCATATGAAACTTTTTGTGTGTAGGAGGAAGAGTAATTAAGTGGACTTTGAGGAGCCACACAAATATATTATCTTGTTTAGATAAAAAAAATAGGAGTGGGAAGAAACCCTTTCTCTTGTGGAGAAAAGTTTTATTTCTCACATGAAGAAGACATAGAGACACTTGATGATGGAGGAGGGATAAAAATAGAGGGGAAGGCTTGTAACCTAAACCTCTCATAAATTAACCCAGTTTGAATTCCAAATGGATCTTAATGCCTTATTCCATGCACCAAGACTATTTCCTTTGTATCCATATTTAGAAAGAATATTGAATCTTGGATCATAACATGATTGAAAATCATTAACAAGGGAAGGATCACTATGAATTGTATAATCAATAGTGTTCACATGATCATATAGAAGAATAATAATCTTTAACATTGGGTGTTAATAATATTTTTGGAATGCGAAGGTGGATAGGGTTGAATTTATATTTTCCAATGAAGGCATCTATAAAGTATAAAGAACCCCAATCATCACCAAAACATATATTTGATTTGGAAAGAGATGAAGAAGGAGAAGGGGTAGACTTAGGACTTTCTTCTTTAGGAGGATCTTGTTATTTAGGAGTATCTTCTTTGGGGGCAACTTTTTCATGGACCTCCTTTTCCACCATAGGAAACATTATTGACATATTATAAGATAATGATGAAATATAGTTTTAAAAGGTAGTTATAACTAAAGTGTGACTAATTGTTTCTGTTTGGTATAAATATGTGGCACCTAGGTAAGGTTTGATTATAACTTCTTGATTGTTACCTGTAAAGTAGAAAATTGATGTTTATGGAATAAGAGTGTTTTGATACTCAAATCACTTATCACCTTATATTTAATGTTTAGAGTGGAGGGATACATAAGACATTTCCTTTTATTCTCAAATGAACAAAGAAAGGATCCAAATTGATCAACCCAAAAAGGATCAATACATAAATGAATCAATCTATTGGAAATAAGAATAAAGAAGGAGATCCTAGGTTTCCCTCTTAAAATGTGTTTTGAAATGGATGTAAATGCGTGATAGATTTAGAATGATTAAGGATTTGAATTGAAATGGATAGGAGAAATACACTAATCTTGAAATATTGTAGATCGAAGAATGTTGTTTTTTGAGGTCCGTAGATTGTTTTTGAAAAAACTAAAGTATAATCCAAAACCGGAACGCAGAGACAAACAAAACCCAGACATATTTTTTTGATCCAACACCATCTTATGAAAAAGGTCGACCTTGACCCACAAATGTCAACCTTGACCCACAAATGTCGACCTTGACCTGCATAGGTCTGACAGAGAATCTGTTTGCGGAGTTTGAAAGAAAGCCGAAAAGGGTATCCAGATCTAAGTCCAAATCCACAGTCCCAAACTTGTACTTGCAAGAAAAAGAGGTTTGTTTGTTGTGGGGGAGGAGTTTGCCTTAGTCAAACCCTGATTTAGGAATTAACCTTGAAATCAATAATTGAAATAAGAATGCTAACAAGTAGTAGAATTGAATCTAATAATGAAGCTATGATATTCAATAGATGTGCCAATGTAATTCAAATGTAGACAAATATGTAAATATGCAAGCATGGACTTTAGAAACCATAAAAATCCATGATTGTATGCTTGGAATCCACCTTGAAGAAGTAATGAAAGAGTTTTGAGGATGCACAAAGGATCTTGAATGAAGATCACACCATCATGATGGCTAGATCTAGGGCTTGAATGATAAATCTTGAATGTTGGAACCTAATCCCTTCAAAGGCTTGAAATCTTGAATCCTTGATCTTCAATGGAGAAATTGAATGCTTGAGAGGAAGACTTTAACACCTTGAAAGCTTGGAAACATGTATAAAAATGGATGCTTGAACTTTTTGCTTGATCACCTTTTCTTACTTGGTTGATGGTTAGAGAAAATGAGAGGAGAAGGCTTCCTTTTATATGAAACTAGGGCACAATATTCTAAGTAGGCTGACATAGGATAATTAAATTCCAATTAGACACATGCCCCTAGAAGTGGACCTATGTTAAATATAATTTAGGAATCACCGCTTCAGAACCCGAAATAGCCAACCCGGAAGCGGGAAATAACTTTTTGCAAAGATCGACATCCAAAAACTGTGGGACCCTGAGATTTGAAACCCAGGTCAAGGTCAAGGTTGAAATAGACCCAAAAGGTCGACCTTGACCTTGAGGTCAAAGACCTCAGATCTGCAGTCCACGATGCCAAAAATATATGGAAAGAAGTGGAAAGAGAGGCAGAATAAGGGGAAAACCAGGTCAAAGTCAGGAACCCATTCAAGGTGCTTGACATGACCCCAAACCACCTACTCAGAAGGCTAAACTAGTCTACCATGGAAGTGCTTCCATTTTCTGACTATACATTTAGCCCCCACTTTAGCGGGAGTATAGTAATCAAACATACTCACGATAAAGTTAGAAGAAAGACACTGGTGGATCGCAATGAAGTAGAACATCACTAAGTCAAGGAAATAAGTCCTTAGACCAAGGATTATAACTCAAAATACATGCATAAAAGACATGAAAAATAAAGAGCAATCAATCATAGAAACATACATGATTACATAAGCAAGACAAGAACAACACTATAGATAACATAGCTTCATGCTCTAATCCTACTAGCATGAAAGCGAAAGAGAGAGAAGGAAAAGTGATTACCTCTCCTAGTAAGATGCCCACCTTACTATGAATCACCAAGGAGGGAGAGACCAATAGGTTCACCCACAAACTGTGCTTGTAATTGTAAGTGCATCTTTTGACAACTTTTGAAATATCCATAGATCCACATTCTTATATCACTATGGAATATAAAATGCATGTCCATTCAGGATTTAGCAACTTATGTGCATTACCTTTCGAGGATTTAGCCTATTGTAAAATAAAAGGGTGCGTATCTCTTCAGGATTTAGCAACTTATGTGCATTACCTTCCGAGGATTTAGCAAAAATAAAATTAAAAATGTGTATCTCTTCAGGATTTAACAACTTGTGTGCGTAACCTTCCAAGGATTTAGCAAAAATAAAAGTAAAAATGTGTATCTCTTCAAGATTTAGCAACTTGTGTGTGTTACCTTCCAAGGATTTAGCATGTTGAAAAATGTAAATTAATGTAAACTAAAGTACAAGGGAGACCCTATATATGCCCTCCTCCTTATCATGACTACCCACTAGGCAGGATAAGGAAGAGAAAAGAGGATACCTACTTCACAAGGTAAGGAGATATCCATCTTGACAACAATGTATACCATATTATTAGTTAAGAGTCTTGACCCTTACATCCAAGAACATAGATAATCATGAAATGGATATGTCACTTATGGAAAAAGGATCCTCAGAGAGGAAGAGATCTTATAAACAAGACCCTCACCATAAAGGAGTGCTTAGGATAAAATGTCATCTTCTAAAGAAAAGAGGGACCAAAGATTCAATCATCAAGCCCCTTTCAATGAAGATGAAGAGGAATCTCAAAATGAAGGAGTCAAAATCTAACCCAAAGCAAAGACAAGAGTTTATCAAACGCACAGTTTGCAAAATAAAGTAGAGGTGATGACCTAGGACAATCACCTCTCGTGTAAGAGGGTATCCATAGTCAAAACATACATCTTTATAAGGAAATAATGTTATATGATAAACAAATGCCACTAAGCTAAGGAAAGTAGATCCTTAGATAGAGGAAGAAGGAAAATACCTTGCCCCCCAGGTGTGAAGGCAAGGGATATATCAAGAGATATTGTAGCAAAGAGATATCATGTGAGAAGTGAAAAAGTAACCCTTGTGAGGGATAGCACACTATTCAGTTTCCAAGGTGAGAGATTTATCAACCATGGAAACCCAATGTCAAACAACGAAATAGGTTATAATAAAAGACATAGATCCTTAATGCAAACCAAAATTTTCATGTATGATTGGATATCACATAATAGATAAATACTTCTTAACCAAGGGAAAAGTGAATCCCAGAAAGACAGAAAAGAAGGAGATGGAATCCTTTCCCCCCAAGTGTAGGGACAAGGATGAAAGGGGACCTATTATATCGCTCACAATACTATGCAAGACAACGAGCCCCCAAATATTAGGCTAACATTGTTTACATAATATGGAGTTCCAAAAAAGGAGCATAAATGTTATTTAGAGAAAATAGGATTGAAATATAACTCATTTCCACATGATATATAAATAACTTTACTATCAATGAGCTACCTAATATTATAATGTAAAGTTTGAAATTCATTAGAATAATCATGAAACCTATGATAGAAACAAAAAGGAAGAATCTTCAAGTATAGACTATGTTTCTTTTTGTGTTTAGGTCTAGTAATCATCTTAACATAAAGGAGCTTAGGCAGAACAACCTCTTGGTCAAATTCCTTCATAGGGTCATCATGTTTTGAAATGTTATTTGAGATGTTGGTATCATTGTTATGTTGTTGAGGATTAAATCCGAATTCATAAGAATGCTCATGCCCCTCATTCTGTAAGGGCATTTGAATTCCATGTTTATGCTGAGTACATCCTTGATTATGGAATCCTTGTTTAACTAGTAAATGATAACCATGACCATAACAAGAAGCCATATGAAAAGAAGTCAATTGAACTTCAGTAGTCACTATGTCATCATTAGTATGTTTGATAGATTCCCAAGAAGGAAAAATAAAGGAATACGTCCTAGGAGAAGATGAGGTAGGAGCTTGATTCTCCATAGCATCATCACTAAGAGAGAGAGAATTAATGGAATTCATATCATTCCCCGCTAATGTCTCATTACTAGAAGAAATCCCAAATGGAGGTAAAGAATCTATAATGTTCTCTTCTTTCTCTAAAATGTCTACATAAGGAGAGTGTGTTTTAGAAAAAGAGTCATCATCATGTATGAATACGTCATCCATTAATAAATCACCCTCTTGTATCAAAGCATCTTCATAAGAAGGGAATAAATCAATGTCTTTATCCAAGGGTTCATCCCAAAAAGTAGAATCACCCATAATGGCTTCATGAGGAAGAGAGTAATCAACATTTAAATCCAAGGTTCATCCGAAATAGGAGGATTATCCTCCCTATCAATAAATCACATTGTAGGAGCGCCTAAAGCTTGATCCCTAAAGGGGAAAGAATTGTATTCTAAAGTAGGCTCATAGAAAAGATATATATTAGGAGAAGAAGTAACATCTATCCTTAACTCACTTCCATGGAGGGAAAGATTAAAGTCATCTGCTTTCTCTAATATATCCTTGCAAGGAAGAGAGGACAAAGCAACATCACACTCACTAAATGAAGTCTTTGTATGTGTATCAATGTTGTAAATAGAGGAGTATGAAGGTAACCATGCACACATCCTATGGTAGAGGTCAATTGGAGAAGTTGTAGAGGAGGATAAAATATAAATAGGATCAATGGAGATCTTATTCAAACAAATTTCATCCTCACTTCCATGTACCTCATTAGGGGATCTATCCTTTTTAGCAACAAAAGCCTCATCAAAGTATTCAAAACAAAAATCATACATGTTGAACACAATGAAAAATGTAAATGTTTTTGTATTTTTTAAATAAATTTTGTGATTTATATGAATTTTGAAATATAAATGCAAGAGCATAAAATAAAACCTACTTCTATATGCATGCAAGATCTAATATGAAATGCAAATCTAACACCAAAAAGAAAGCGTTGTCTATCGCGGGTTCACCAAAATGTAAAGTAGAAAAATGATGTTTATGGAATAAGAGTGTTTTGATACTCAAATCACTTATCACCTTACATTTAATGTTTAGAGTGGAGGGATAAATAAGATATTCCCTTTATTCTCAAATGCACAAAGAAAGGATCCAAATTGATCAACCCAAAAAGGATCAATACATAAATGAATCAATCTATTGGAAATAAGAATAAAGAAGGAGATCCTAGGTTTCCCTCTTAAAATGTGT
>MU223997.1:661174-704874 GCA_018584345.1 Thuja plicata | reverse complement strand
GACAAATGGGTGTAGAGTGATTTGGTTGAGCTTAAGAATAGATGTATCAAACTGGAAAATAAGAACTCTATCATCGAGGAAACAATTGAAAATATCAGGAAGGAGTATTCTCACAATGCTAATGCCCTGCTTGATTACGGTTCTGATCTGGATGATAAAATTAAAGAAGTAGTTGAGATAGCCATGATACCTATCCAGGAGAAGACAAGCAGGAATGAGGAAATGCTAAAACATTTGCTTGGCCTGGTTAATACAGATATGAAGTCTACTCAGGAGAACTTGAATGCTCTGAGTAAAATGCTGGAAGGAAACAAAGATGCCCCCTTGAGTGATACAATTGACCTGACTGAACCTACCCAGCAGATGGGACCTGGTACCGGAACTAGGTCAAATACTAAGAAGAAGCATAAGGTTGATGATCAGGACATTCAAAGGCTGAAAGATAATGTTAAGACCATGCAGACTCAGCTGGAGGACTTCGAGAGCTTCTTGAAGACTATGTCTTGACCTCGGTGTTGGTGGCCTTTTTTCTCTATTTTTCTTCCAGCATTATTTGCTTTTTGTTGTGTAGGTGCTTATTGCTAAATATGGGAGTTGTCCCTTTGTAGCCTACTCCTCTCCTTGGGGAAACTAGTTGTTCTCTGGGTCTTCATGCTTATCTCTCTTCTCTTTTGTAATAGGGTTTCGGGGCCCCTTCAAAACCTATTTTTACCGTAATAAAAAACAACTCAACATAGCTATCTTGAATAGAGGGAAACCTAAAAGATATTTAGTCTTTCCAAAAATAATATCGAATTTAATTTAAGACAAATCTCTTGATTCCTTACTTCCATCATTTAAAAGGTTATGCTCAAAAGTACTCACTCTTATCTAAATCATATATAGGGAAAAAAATAAACAATCTTTCATTTTACCAATAATATGCACTGGGTGATCCCACAAAGCTGTGTCCCACTTTTAGACACAAATAAAAATCATGCGGATGAATATTTTTCATTTTTGACCCCTTCGAGCGAATGGCGGTGTTCGCGCGAAGGGAAAAAACCCCTTCGCGCGAACTAGATGAAATGGGGGGTTCACTCGAACTAGACCCAATTCGAGCAAACCCTGTGAATGAGAAAAAAACAAGCAATTTGCACAAATTTTCCACGGGGGGTTCGCTCTAACCCCCTTCGCTAGAAGGGGTGTTTGAGCGAACCCCCTGAATTTGGCCTCCCTCTCCAAAGCCAACACATTTTTGCAAATTTTTGCCCTTTGAAGGTCTCAATAAAGGACCAAATAAACCAATCTTCTAAAACCCAAATGGAAAATGATGCTACTCAAAACAAGCTTTACAATGAATATAATTTTAATATATATTGAGTTCATTGTGACTTTCTATTTTTAGTTTAATTAAACAGAGGTTGTCTGGCCATTTAGCAACCTCTCTCTTCGACGCTTTGGGAAAAATAGTAAATTAGGAAATTTTTTTATGAAAAATATGTAGGAAAAGAGTATTTGTGTTACCTTTCTATGGAAAAAAGAAAAAAACAATTTAGATATATATAGATCAAGTTAGAGCGATCCAAGTGACCTTATGTCTAAATTACAGTTACTGTCACTTTAGAACTTAATAAAGTATGAAATATTGACCCAAAATGAATGAAACTAATTGCATCCTTTAGATATTGAATTTAAAAATATAATCTCAAAAGAATTACCTCGTTATCATATTTAAAAAAAAAGTTATGCTAATCCAAGTGACAGTCACTCCTTAAAAACATTGTTTTTTCACACAAACTACTTTTTGAAGGAGAAGGAAAAATGAATTTAAATGAATTTTAATTTTAAAAAAAAAAAATATTTAGAAACTATAAAGAAAATTCTAAAAGAATCTATTTTACATCATCTTCAAATTCCTAATAGTTTTGCGGCAACAAGTGTTTGAAAGTGAAGTTTTTTCTCAGAATGTTGATCTTAGTGTCAAAGTTGGCCAAAAAGTGGGACACACTATTGTGGGACCACTCACCTCTTTCTCATTATGTTTTATCTACTTATACAAGTGAAAATAAATTATTCTAATAGACTTTGAATTTTCAAGTATATAACATTAGATCAACACTTTGTAAGGTATTGACCACAATTGTTTAACATGCTTAGTGCTCTTATTAATTCACATTGACAAATAAAACTTAGTTATAATTGGCATCTAGAATTTCATTAGCGCGCGCGCGCACACACACACACACACATTGCTAAATGTCATAAAGTTATTTCAATATATTACTCTCTAAAAGCTAAAACTTTCTCGAAGATATTTATTTCTATGCCACACCAAGGAGGAACAATAAAAAGAGAGCTATAAAGGATACTTTAAAAAAAATCAAGGTTAAAGTGCTCACATAGTAGTAGATCTACATGCAAATATTACCGAAGAGCCGACTCAATACTATGATTGTAAAGTGGAAGATATCAAATAGATTAAATCCATATTATCTTCCTTAGTGTTTGTATGGGACGAGTGTCATTTAATGTGCTACTAATTCTGCTTAGCGAAAGGGTTTTGATATATAAGCAAGTCCCAATTAGGTGAGACGTTTGATGATCCTTCAATATCAATCCAAACTTTATCTATAAGTTCTTGTAATTACATACATTTTCTTGTGGCATGAAATTTGATATTATTATAATCACAATACCCATCTTCCCTATACCATGAAGGATCTAGCTGATTATCATCAAAAGGTTTGGCAAGTGAAAATTCTACAATGTTAATCCTTGACAAGTTGATGAAATACTACCTCAATAGGTTCCTCAAAAGGTGTAAACTATATTAATTTCATTGTGTCTTTGGGGGGTGGATGAAATGAAAATAGATGAGGTTTGTTGGAAAATTTGGACATGCTTTTAATTGGTACCCCATCTCCAACTACACTCTTATTTTCGCTAAAGAATTTGGGTTTATCATTAGAAAATTTGGATATTTTATTCTGATTTGGTCCTTGGAATAAATATTGATAACCATTGAAAATTATGGGCTTTTCAATTTGGATGCCTCTTTCAATGAGATCACTAAAATAAGTGACACTAAAATTGGAGATGAGAAGCCAAATCTATATTAATATTTGTGACAAACATGTGTACTAATTGTATTTCCAACGTTATCATGAAATTATTCCAGCTAAAACAACACAATCACCTAAGGTTTCAAATGAAGATGACATAGATGAATCAATCTGTAGAGGTGACAAAGACTTAGGAAGTGAATTATAAATAAAAAAGGTGTCAAGACTCCAACTAAGTATGTGTAGAAGAATCATTATTAAGATCATATCATAAGAGATAAAGATAGCGAGTGGAGTTCAAACCTGAAAAAAAAATAATTAGGCATGAAAAATGAACAAGTTCATTTTGCTTTACTGTGCGCCGAATTCTTTTTAAGAAGAAAGAAAGGATAAATGTTGGTTAGATGCCATAGAGGATGATACATCTCAAATTAATAAGAATTTAATTTGAGAGCTAGTTCCAAGACCTAAATATAAGAATGTTATTGGTACCAAATGGGTCTTTATAAATAAGCTAAATGAAGAAGGAAAAATAATTCAAATAAGGCCAAACTAGTATGCAAGGTTAATACTCAAGTTTAAGGAATTGGATTTGAGAAGAGATTTCTTCGGTAGCAAGACTGGAGGTGACCAAGATTTTTTGACACTCTCAAAATTTAAGAATTTCAAAATTTATCAGATACACATGTTGAAACTGCATTTTTGATTGGAGAATTAGAGAAAGATGTACCTACATTGAACAAATGAAAGGATTTTAGTGCTATGACAAACCAGATTTCATGTGTAGATTAAAGAAGCCTCTTTATGGACTCAAATAGGCTCCAAGAATATGTCATTCCAAATTGGATAGGCATCTATAGTAGCAAGGATTTAGGTAAGATAGTGCAAACAATAATAGATGTATATAAAATTAAAAGGTAATCACTTTTCGTTGTTGTGGTATATTTTGATGACATCATCTTTGGAAAAAGAAGTGAAGCAATGTTTAAGGAATTCTAGAATGCAATGTAGAAGGAGTTTGATATGTTTATTGTTGGCGAGTTATCATTCTTTCTTGGATTACATATTTCTCAATCAGAAAGAGATATATTCATTTCTCAAACCAAATTCATAAAAGAAATGTTGAGCAAGTTTAAGATGGAAGATTGCAAACTAGTAAGTACACTTATGGTTACTAGGTGTAAGTTGAGAAAGGATAATGATTTTGCTCTAGAAAATTATACCCTCTATAGATCAATGATTGGTAGTATGTTGTATGCAACTCCATCTAGACTAGATATAACATAGGCAATTGGAATGGTTGCAGGTTTTAGGCAACACCTAAGGAAACTCATATCAAGGTAGTTAAAAGGATTTTCTAGTACTTAAAAGAAATAATAGATTTTGGTTTGTGGTATCCTAGGAGTCAAAAGTTTAATTTGACTGCATACACTAATGCAGATTGGGCCAAATTTATAGATGATTTGAAGGGTACAAGTAGAGTAGCATTATTCCTTGGTGATAGTATTGTATCATGGTTGAGTAAAAGAAAGAATAAATGCCCATGTTTATGATAAAATCATAATACATTGCAATAGCATCCTAATGCACTCAAGTATTATGGATGAAGTAGAATTTAAATGAAATGGGGTTAGAATTTAAGCTCATTTCAATTCTTGCTGATAATACAAGTGTAATAAACATCTTAAAGAATCTAGTGATGCAATCAAGGGAAAAATATTGCAACTAAAATTAACTTCAATATTTTTTATTTAAAATAACTATAGCCTTAAAACTATAGTAATTTTTTAAATAAATGTAATAATTATTAAATATATTTTAATAAATTTGAATTTATTTATTTGTGATTGGGGAAGCACAAGGATTTTTTCCCTTGGTCTTTGCTCCAGGTGAGGTCACAAGTGAGGAACCTCATAGATGGCATTAACACGTGACTATCCTTTTGATATTAATGTTTGAGGGTGTTCCCACAATACTAGGGTTACACTTTTTTCCACATCTCAATTTTTATTGAAATTACATAATTTTAGGAAAATATAATTATTTAAGCCTTAATAGGTCCCATTTGAAGGAATTAATTGAAGAGGGTTCATTCAAAGCCTCTTAGATCAAACTCTCTTCGATAAAACCTCTCTACTCTTAAATCATACTTGCAATGATGTCTCCTTTGCACCTATCAAGATGCTAATGAAAAATCACTTTGACATTAACTTTTGGGGGATCAAATGAATCCTTTTAGAAGCTTTGTTTTGTAATTATTTAGTCCTTCTTATTAGCTTTCTAACAATTATAATTTTTAATATATCTAATTTCATTAATATATTTATTTATTATTTCTTATGAATGCGGGGTTTTCAAGACATTTATATTTTTTGTTTTACACATGGAAAATTTATAAAATAGAAGAAAATTACCAAAAATATATTTTCTCTAGGTATTCATATCCTTATTTCAACACAAAAAGAAGTTAATTCAAATGTATAAAGAAAATGTTATGCACTACAAAAATACACCTTTGTCCAAAATACAACTACTCTGACTTAAATTAACTAAAAAAATACTCGCAACAACAAATTATGAAAAGATGTCCATACGCTAGATATTGGTGTGAAAAATCTATATTTTAAAATTAGAAATTTATTCTTGCTATTAAAAATGTTATGCATTTCAAAGTAAATATCACTTCTTAAAAATGTTAATTTCTGTAAAAATATGCACGATTATTTATTTATTTTTTAAATATATTTATAATTTACACAAAAAATCTCACAAATGATTAGTTTACCTCAACTTCAATTTCTTAATAGTTTAGCTGCTATAAGTATTAGAAAGCAAAGATTTATTTGGCAATGCATCCTCCTCCAAGTCTTTCTCGTCTTCTTTCTTCTTCCTTCTCTCTTAGTCCTCCATAGGGTTTGAACTTATAAAAATAATTGAAGAATTAAAGTTATATTATGATTTCTGATTACAATTATAATAAAATTTTAATTCAATTGTAAGTGAAGATATCATATAAAGTTCCATGTCATTGATTATTATATTATGTTATATTGTTGTAATAATATTATTAAAATAATAATCATATAACATATTGTTATATTTTTATTTTATATTATATGAGTTATATATTATGTTAATATATATTCTATTCTATTTTATTTTCATTATGCAATAAAATAATAATATAGCAATGTTTATTACATTAGTACATTTGAATAAACAATCTAATATACAATTCAATTCGAATCAAGAAATCACAATAATAAAGCAAATTCAAGTATTCAATTCTATTATAACATTTACATTCAATCAACATTCTCCTTTGAGCTATACTTTAAAATGCAAAACAATCCATACACAATTATAAGAAAAAGAGAGGAAACTTGATTACAACAATTGTCACTCTAAAAATTCAATGTAGGTAATTCTAAGTCATCTTTCTCACACTCTCTTCAATAATTCACAATGCATGACTTTTACCTTTTTTCATAGTTTCCTTTTGAAGAAATTTATTCCAAGACACATCAAACTCTTTTACAAAAAGTCAATATGAAAAACGAAGAATAGATCAATAACCAACATTATTGTACTCTACTCCTCATTTGAACTATATTCACTTCATATATTGTAATACATCTTGTACAACATATATTTTAAAATTAATTTACATTCATTTATATTTAATGTCAAATTTATTTACATTAGAAGCAATTATCAGTAATAAACATAGATTTTATATTCTATGATTTTGTTTTCTACTATATTATTCAAAGAATATTTTACTACTAACATAACCATTGCATCTCATTTGATAAAATGTTAGTCTTTATTATATTTTAATTTTGTTAAAACTATACTTTTAAACCCCTTTATTTCCTTTGTTAATTTTACAAATTTATTATTATTATTATTATTAGTATTATTATTATTATTATTAGGGGAAGCACACCAGTAGTGTTTATAGCTAACTTTGCGCATCCAAAGATTTCTAAATGTATGTAAAATTTTGATGATATTCTTTTGTTGTCTCTGTATGTACCTTAATTGTTTATAGCTAGTGTTTCGGCTTTTGGGTATTAACGATGCACATTATGGGATTCGTTGTGCGTCAAAGGGTAAAAAGTAGTCATTTGAAAGTGTTGCCCGATACCTACTTGAAGCTGTTCTAATAACTGTTCACTCAAAATCACTCGTACTTGTGGACAAATGTCTAATAGTGGTACTCATATGTCCAAGTAGCGGTGCACAAATGAACCAAAAAAGCTTAAAAAAGGCCAAATATACTTAAAAAAATGAACTGCTACTAGTACATATAAACAGTTATTAGAACACGATTTTACTAGTGCTCTTCCCTTACCATGAATACTAGCATTCCAAATGTCCCTTGGTCTCTATCAAAACCATGGCAAAGTGGGCTGCAACATTTCTTTTTAGTGGAATCGTTACACAAGCTATTAGGCGTTAAGTAAATAGGTTTTAAGTATCACCGACCGACCATAAAAACTATTAAATTTTGTGATTAATATTATAATATTATAGATACGCTCAAACAGTCTCAATTACTTCTACCAACTTCCTTAATCTGAAATACCCACCTAAAATTCCCTTTAGCTTAAAAAAAACAAAAGACTACCTTATTTTAATATTGAAAGGGCACTTTAGTCGTTTTTAGACATCTAAACAGTCCTCGAACCCTGTTTTATAATTTGCTATTTCAGACATTTTCGAAAGCTGCTTTATAAATAACATTGTTGTGCAATATAATGTTGAGTTCCACGTAGTTAATGGCTTTTCCTTGTACTCTAGTACCTTAATGCTTTTATTCTACCAAAGACTGCTGGATTATTAGGTAGATGGCGTACATTCTTTTGTTTTTTAAGCTTTTAGAATGTCCATTATTATAACTACTTGCAAAAGTGGCATCTCCCCTAGTCCCTTCTCTTTAGTCAGAGGCCTTCCACCCTGCCACTCAGGGAATCTATTTTGTTAGAGGAATTTGGGAATATGATTCAACTAAATGCCAAATCATAATCAATCCCACTATAACTTTCTCACCGACAACCTTATTAAGGTCTCAGCAGGTTTGCCAATTTATTTTTTTCATCATTTTGGGTTGAGAGGGTGGATTGATGGACTTATGAGTGTTGTGTTTTGTCGGGGTGTATAGTAGTCATAGCTAATTTTGTGCATCTAAGATCTTAAACGATACATCAAATTTAGACAAATTTTTTCAGTTGTCTTCATGTCAAACTTAATTGCTTGTACCTATGTTCTGTCTTATAGGTAGTAACGACGGTGAGATCTATTATGTGCACAAGGATCAAGAAGAGGTAATTTCAAAGTGTAGTCTGATACCTACTTAAAAATGCCCCAATAACTCTACACTAAATATCCTGAAAAATTGCCAATACTTCTAAACAAAAGTTTTCGTAGTTGTGCACTATAGGTACCAATAAAGTTGTACTTCTCCAATAAAAGTTCTAAAATTCTGCACTAACCACCTAAAATTTTGCCAATACTTATGAACAAATGTTCTAGTAGTTGTGCACTATGGGTACCAATTGTACTTCTCCAATAAAAGTTCAAAATTTTTAACTTGAGGAGTACAAGTGAGGGGCTATTGGTACATGTCAAATTTATTAATGAACTTTTAGTTAACATATTTTTTTTGGTTTCTTTAAAATTAATAATTTGAGGGTTGGGTGAACAAAGAGTGAACATAAATTGGAACATGAGTGGTAACTCGTGCTCTTCCCTAACCTTAATTTGTTAGCAAGTTTACTAATTATTTTTGTCATCTTTTTGGATAAAATTAGTGCATTGATCATGGCTCATTGAGTGTTTATTAGTTAGAGGTCGACACAATTCATGGTATCATATTTCCACAATTCATAAGACTATCGTCGTTTGTTTCTAAATTTGATCATGTAACTTTTTGAGCATCGACATTTCAGATAACAGATTTACTCAATCAAATTTAGAAACATACGACATTATATTTATGATAACTAATCTAAAACCTAATTAATTAAAATTCTTGTAGTATGTTGATTAATGATATCAAATTTCTACAATCCATAATTTGATGTATTGCTTGATTTATGGATTACGAGAGTCAAATTCCTAATCTAAATTAAAATTAATGATATCGAATTTCTACAATCCATACTCTTTCCTTTTGATTTTTGAATTCGATTGTGTATGAAGTTTTTGAATCAACTTTTTGGTCCCGATTTGTGATGCATCATTAGGATATAAGATAGATTACATATAATTTTTTCACATCAACATTTCAAGACACTCTTGATCCATGGATACATTACTCTTACACCATAATAATATAAACGAGCTCATCAACGTTTCAGGGGACACTCTTGATCCAGGGATACATTACTCTTACACCATAATAATACAAAAGAGCTCATATATCATGCGATGGATCAAAAATATGACCCGAAATGTCAATGTAAACAATCAACTCACAATCAAATTCAGACATCAAAGTAAGAAACAAATTAATAAGAAACAAATTAAAAGTGTTCCAATTTTGTTTTCACTATTTTACTTACATTTTGAGATGATTGTTTCCTTTGGTTTTATACGCTCAGAGTGTGTCTAGATTGGAAGTTAGTGGGCACGCGAGGTTCAGATAGAAAGAAGGGAAGGAGGGATGGAATTTGGCTTTTATAAACATAAAAACAGCTCACAATTGTCATTACCTCCTCAAAATCATACCCAGCAGCCACGTTATTTGTAGGAGTGCTTACAATATCCATTTTTCTCCATAACCATATTCATTTATATCCCCTAATTACGCGTTGTGTATGACTTGTGAAGCTTGGCTTAACCCCAAATGTTAAGGTTTGGTACTTTCTCATTCAATTATTTGGAAAAATGCTTGAAACAGTTAGATTAAGATTATGACCCAAATTTTCTTCTTTTCTCTCCTTCCTTGTAACGGCCGTTTGAAATGATTCATGACGTAATCAGTGCGGTTAAGGAAGGGTGAACCCGAGTTGGGTGGGGGAGTGAAAGCAGAGTTAATGGGGGGAGAGTGAGAGATAAGGAAGGAGAGGAGGAAGATAAAGAAATGAGTTTTGGGTTTGAGTATCTGTGTAATGTAGTGCAGTGGCGTGCTCGGAGAAAGAGCAAATTCATCATCATTTGATTCGATGCGTTTGTTTTGAAGTTTCGTCGTTTTTATATCAGGGAGTGTCGTTGAAATTGGTTCAACTCCAACTCCACGTCCCGTTCAAACAAGGCTAAAAACAATAATAAAAACTGGGCGTACAGCATTACAGAGTGTTCATACGGGCCATGTTTACGAATCCCAAGGGGGCCAAAAAAAGATTGGTCCAGTTTTGCGGATACCCATGTGCATAGGAGGAGCAGTGTACTTACAACCATGGCCAACTTCATCGACGGGACTCGAACCGCGGACGTCTGGTTTGCTGGTTGGGTGAGTTAAGACTGGAAGACTGAGTAGGAGAAATCGCTGGCCATGTCGAACAACGAGTACGAGCAATCGCAGAGGGTAAAAAAAAACAACAGTTGGTGACGTTTTTTTGTTTATTTTGGGTGGGAATTTTTTTTTTTGGTTTACGATGGTTTTTTGGTGCTGTAGCAGATGGAGTCTTACAAGGCTATGCTGGACGAAGAATGGTACATGGCTTCGGCACCGGCAGCAGTCGGTGGTCAGGAGAGCTCTCTCATGGACGAGCTCGCGTATTCATCATTGGTCGTGCAGCCGCAACCGGAAACGAGCGCTTCCACCGTCTTTAGCCTGGATCCGAATCGCCTGCAATCGTTCATGTCCTTTGTACCCAGAAGGAAACAGCAACAGCAGCAGCACCATGTGACCAACGGCTTGGGTGGAATGCTTGAGACGGGGAGCCATTTTGATGGCAATGTGGGATTTCTGGGAAGCCTTAATGGTTCTGGTATGAGCTTTGGGGGCGCCATTGAAGGGAGTGGTATGGTTAATACGAATGCAAATGCGAGTAATGGTGTGTTTTTCAGCCAGGGTCACATGGGGGTAGCCCCCCCCTGTGGAATGCAGCCGCCCAACATGTTCTGTCTTCCGAGTCCGCAGGCTCAGATTTTGAGCCCCCGGCTGCAATTTGCAGGCGGTGACTACGGGCTTAATGAAGTAGACAGTGGGCTGAATGGGCTTAGTATTCCCAGGTCCAACAGGTCCAAGGTTCAAAGCCCGCTGGATGTCGGGCCTCCGCTTCAGGCGCCTACGCTGTTTCAGAAACGGGCAGCTCTACGGCACTCTTCTTCTCTCGCGCCGCCATTGTTGCCCTTGCCCAAATCGAGCTCTTCGCCTGCCCCTGATGAAGAGAGCCCGAGCACTGCCCGCGGGAAGCGTCGGTCCCCTGGGCAGGGGGATGAAGAACTCGGGCAGCAGCTGCAGAACCATCAGCAGCAGCAGATTGAAGATAATATGGATGAGAGTGGTGGTGGGTCAGGGCTTCTTTACGAGACGGACGACGCCAAGGCGGATCAGGGCACGGGCAGAGCGCAGGACGGGCATGGCCCAGCAGGGCAGGTGGATAAAGGCAAGAAAAAGGGGCTTCCTGCCAAGAATCTCATGGCAGAAAGGAGGCGTAGAAAGAAGCTCAACGACCGGCTTTACATGCTTCGTTCCGTAGTTCCCAAGATATCAAAGGTAAATGAATGGGATTGCTCTGCCCCACAGGCAATTATTAGAACTATTTCCTAGGCTTATGTAATCTTTGATTCAGAACTGTTGATGTGGACCATGGGGTTTCTTTTCTTTTCTGTACTGTAGATGGACAGGGCGTCGATTCTGGGTGATGCGATTGAGTATTTAAAGGAGCTGTTGCAGCGGATCAATGATCTTCACACAGAGTTGGAAGGGAATGGGAGTGGGAGTGGGAGTGCAGTTGCAGAGAGAGGGGCGGCTCTTTTGCCTTCTAACTCGCCGTTTCAGCCTGTAACGCCTTCCACTCCTCCGCTTATCCCTTGCCGTGTCAAGGAAGAATGTCCTTTGCCTTTGCCTGCTCACTCAGATGCAGAAACACAGCCTGCTAGGGTATGTATGCTCAAACATCGTTGCAATTTCTTAAATTCTATTCTGACTTGTTGTACAGTTCTAGAATTTGTTGTAAATCTCAACATCCAAATAATAAAAATGAAACAATTGTCGGATGAGATCTCAGAGCCAAAGCTGCCTTCCAATATAACTTTATACAAATCTAAGGTTAAAAATATCTATCTAGACAAAGGCTGTTGCCCTGAACTGTGTTCAAATGCAGAGGCTTAAAGCAAGCAAAATTCTTCTACTTGACAGTTAAATTTTGAACATATTACATGTATTTGAGTTTTTCTCTGTATTTTTTAATGGCGGCTCGAACATTTCCTTTCGGGACACAACAAATTCCAAACTCATATGACCTCTCTTACTCCTGATAGTTGATGAAACTCCCCAACATTATTGTGCAAACCTCTCTTATGTCTGATAGTTGATAGAATTTCTCCAATATTATTGTGCAAACCTCTCTTATGTCTGATAGTTGATATAATTTCTCCAATAATATTGTGCATAGCTTCTGGTACTCGCTGTATGAGATTATGCAGCACTCATGAACTAGGCACAATAATGTTATAGATTGGAGAAAGCATGTCTCCAATATTTATAAATCTTATCTATTAAAATTACTCATTCTTCTGTCTTCTTCTAAATCCTTTTGAAAATTTATCTTTCCTCAATTCCAAGCTATTTGTAATATTTCAACCACTCTTTAACCTATTTGGAAATTTGTGTATATTGATATGCTTCCTTTCTTTTCTAAAGATTGAATACAGTTTGCAGGCTTTTAAAAATTTCATGTTGTTTGAAGTCTTAGAAACAGATAGATAATTAATCTTAAAGTTAAGGATGTAGAATATATTTTATTTCTGTGAGATTTGAACTTGTGACTTTTCTTTAAAAAAAAAAAAAAAACTCAAAGCAATTTTTTAGCTGATTTGAGTACGGCTAGGCCATTTAATAGTTTAATATAACTGAAGAAGCTGAATTTTGAAAGTTTTTTTATTTTTTTTTGACTGTAGGTAGAGGTGAAGACAAGAGATGGAAGGGCATTGAATATCCATATGTTTTGTGCAAGACGGCCCGGATTGCTCTTGTCTACCATGAGAGCTCTGGATGAGCTGGGGCTTGATGTCCAGCAAGCAGTTATCAGCTGCTTTAATGGCTTCGCCCTTGATGTTTTTCGAGCCGAGGTAATTAATTGTATTGTTTGTCCATTTTGCTTATCTGTTTGTTGACTATTTGTGAGTCTCATAAACTGTTTAACATCATAGATGGTATTAAAAACACACACCCATCATTCAATCTATCCTTGTTCTCCTTATCTGTTTGTCGACTATTTGCGTCTCTCATAAACTGTTTAACCTCATAGATGTTATTAAAAACATACATTCATTCATTCATTCAATCTACCCTTATTCTGCTTATCTGCTTGTTGACTATTCGCAAAGCTCATAAACTGTTTAACCTCATAGACATTATTAAAAACATTCATTCATTCAATCCTTCATTGTGTTTGCTGTCTATCTTTTTACCTACAGCAATGTAGAGGAGGGGAAGTGGCGCCAGAGGAGATAAAAGCAGTTCTTCTACATACTGCAACCACCCAGATGGCAATGTAGCACCAGCAGGAGCGGTGATTGAAGAGTTGTATAGTAGCTGCAAGCAACTAACTTTTACAGTCTACAAGCCTCAAAAAGCTTATCTGATTTACCTCATCTTTACAACTAACAAACAATATTTGCAAGCCCGGAGGGAAGTTTTGTATATCGACGAAAAAGGTAGTTCAGTGGTTGTCACTTCTTCCAGGCATGTTTGTCTTCCTCAAACAAACATCGTCACAAGCACGATGAAAGCCTCTCTTTTTACTGTGTTGAAAAATGAATGTAGTGCTGGGTAACTTAGTAAAAACAATGTTAGGTAGGGTAGGTTTCTGTTCAGTTATTAGCACGCGCTCTGTGAAACTTGGAAAAATATTACTACATCCAATAGTTGGAAACCGCAGCAGATTTCGATCTTTCTTTTTTCGATTATAGGCCAAAAAAAGGGAAAACAACATGATTATTTCGTCCTGTAATTGGCAAATTTTTTTTGGGTGTAGTAAACCTAACATTGCAGGCATATGTTATTGTTCAATAACATACTACTTTCTCCTTTTCTTTCCTTTTTAATTAACGTTCAAGTAATAATGGATGTTCTGCAAAATAACTTGAAATTTTGTTTGTGTTTAATTTGTGGCTGTCCATTTTAGCAGTTGCTCAGAAAGTCTGGAAGCTAGAATGATGGGTTTACTGTCTCAGGATAGACTATTTCTGAATCCGTGAATTTAAACTTCTTAGATTTTATTTTATTCGATAATAAGGATATTCATAATTGTATTTAAAAATCTATCTATCTAGCTATTATTCTGATGTTGGATCATGAAGTATGATCCGGATCATGAAGTATGATCCGAAACATTGATGGAAAAAATGCTACACAGTCAAAATCCAAAAGCTATAACTACTAATTATCTATAGAAATCAAATTAATCTATTTTGAAAAACCTTTTTGTGCACAAGTAAGAGTAACATTTCAGAGAGGTTTTCCTGTCTAAGGGTTTTAAATCAAATTCATCCCATTTGTTAGTATTAATTTATAGAATTTATTGTATAGTTTTTATGTGATATTTAAGATTGAATTCAGTGATCCATTATCATCAGAAGAAGATAATATCTACAGTACAGCATAATGAAATACAGCTTCCAACAGCGAAGCAGCAGCATGTATAATAGGATATTTACTCCATCATTGAGAATCATTATTATTGGAATAATACCAAATTTGCTGTCTTTTAATCATTGTGATTATGAAAACTCAAAGCAGGAGCTGAACAGCTTTTTAATTATTACTGGTTTGATCTTGGAGGTTGTACATTATCAGAACGTACCATTCTTTAGCAACAACTTTTTAACAGTTAATTTTTAATGATAATGAGTTCATAGCATGCCACTACGTCTAACACGACAAGACTAGTTTACATTACAATATCAAAAGGTTGGTTGAGATATGTCAAAAAGCTAAGCTGCAAGACAGTACCTAGTAGGGTGCTTAATTAACATATTTAAGGAATATTCATGGCATTTTTCTTGTTTAGTTGTGTTTATTTTAAATATATTTATACATTGATTAACAGTATATAGTATAATAGTGTGCGAAATTAAATTATTTTTTAAAATTCCCTTCACTTTCATATTTGTATATATTTTATTTGTCTTATTAATGTACATATATTTTAATATATTCATTTATATTACATATTCAATGTTATTTTTCATATTACATTTATTTTAATATTTTTTCTTTTGGAATTCTCTTGTATCAATGTTTCGTACTTTGATCCATCTTGCTTTCCACTCTAATGCCAACCTAACACATGTTTTGCAATGATTAATTGTTATGCCCTTCCATTTCAATATTTGTTGTTGTTCACTTCAATCCTACCACAATCATTTTCATCAAAGGAACATACTTAAAACACTAACATTTGTGTGCTAAAATGAATCTAGATCTAAAACATATGTTAAGTATTTGTATGTTTGAGATTTCTTGGTTTTGATTATTTAAGTTTTTTTCCTATAATTCATGAAGTTTTCTTTTGGGTTCTTGGATTGAAATTTTGTTTTTTCATCAAAAACTTGGTGATCCATCTTCCTTTCGTGTCTAATGCCCAACCAAACACATGTTTTGTATGATTTATTGTTGGGAGTAGTTGATGACTAGAAAGGGCAGCTCTCATAAGATTATCTTGCTGTAGTTGAATGCGAAGGATATTGTAAGGAAATCTGATTGTAATCAGGCTTGTATGCTTGATATGTATGATCGCATGTTGTAGATCCTTTGTATAGGACTTTCTGATAATAAAGAAGATAGATCTTGCATATCTCTCTATTGTTACTTGTTTTTGTTGAGTGACTCATGTTGCAAGGATTGGATAGATCTCTGAGTTCCCATACTTGACTGCACCATCAACTTACTCATTCTACTCAATACTATAATACTCTTAATGTGGGTTACTAGCTGTGCCGCTAGTTTGTTTTTAATGGTTTGTGCTTGACCTTGTTGTAAATTGTTTTTTTGGTATGTTGTTTTAACGCTCTCGAGTTGTAGTTTTGTAAGGGACCACCCTTGTTTTGGTGCTTTTTATTATCAATTTTTTCTCTCTTCTTAAGGCACCTGAAACTCTATTTGACCCCCCACTCTTGTTCTTAAAACAAAAAAGTATAACTCTGCAAAAAATAGCCCATTTTAAGTGCCTTTGATTTAACTTTCCTTGATGATTAAATACTACAAACCCTGATAATCAATACATAAAACAAACTCTTTTGGTTGTCTCCCTTTCTTCAAAGACTAAACTATAACATTAAACTTCTAATCATAGAATTTTGTTTTATGCATCATTAAACTTCTCACTAAAATAGGCAACATGTTGACTCAAAACAATTCCTATTGATCACTACTAGCATCACAGTATACCAGAAACACCTTATTGAAATTTGGAAGTGCCAAAATAGGTTGCTTAATGACTTTCTTCTTCAAAAATATGAAAACTCTTGGCTAATTCTCTAGTCCACTTAAACTCCTTCCTATCCCATCTTATTGTCTCCTTTAGCGGTGCACAAATATTACTAAAATTCTTAATAAACTTTATGTGAGAACTTGCTCTGTCATGAAATGATCTTACCTATGTAACACTCGTTAGTTTAGGTCATTCACTTTCTTTGGATCCACCTTAATATCCTTAGTTGAGATAACAAATCCTAGATTCACTAACTCCTTCACAAAATTACATTTCCTTAGATTAAAAAATAACCATTCCCTTAGCTTCTTAAAAACTCTTTGAATATGCATCAATGTCCTTCAATATCTCACTGAAAAGAAAAATGCCATCCAAATAAATGATAACATTTTTTTTCAAAAATTCTTTCAATACCTCATGTTTATAAGCCACATAAATGTGCTCTGTGTATTGGTTAGCACAAACAGTATAACTAACCATACATACAAGCCCTATTTGGTCTTGAAGGTTATTTTATACTCATATCCTCCTCTAATATGTATATGATGATATCAACTCTTCACATTAATCTTTGTGAAGTATTTGGCTCCACTCAAACAATCCATAAGGTCGTCTATCTTTGGCAACATAAATATATGGTTTTATTCTAATCTTGTTAATGGCTCAAGATCCCATATACATTCTCCATTGTCTAGCTTTCTCTGGTGCTAGTATTGTAGGTTTTGCCTTAGAATGCTCTAGAAACTGTGATTAGATTACTACCCTTGGAGAAATGTATAATCCAACATTTCTACCAAGTTTCCTTATTATTAGCATGGTGAAGGCATCAATAACATGCCTAATTTTTTTTACAAGCAATCTCTAACTATATAACTATTGGTATTAATCATGTATTTGTGTAGCATTATCATATTCACCAACTATATGTGATCCAAGTCATATCTTCATACTTGTTATGCCATAAAATATATAAGAAGTCATATAAAATTATCGAGTTGTTAAAAATTTGTTTAATTTGTCTTGAAGATGATCACTAAATAGTTTTCCCCAACCAATATATTTAGAAACATATTGGATCAATATGATGAATTTAATCATAAAAAACTTGAAAGAGTTGGTTTGTTTATCCCTAATAATCTTATTCAATAGTGATAATATATATGAGATGTCATCAGTAAATTGAGATCTTTGAAAATTCATAGGAAGACTTTATTTTCTTTTCTGTGGTGTCGTCAACCAATTTGGCTATGTTATTGAAGCAAACATTCTCTCAATCTTGGAAATAAAATATGCCAGTACTAATGCTCACATGTACATACTTGTCGGTTATAAGAAGCCTTGTTGTAAAGCTAAATGATCACCCATCTAACTTCGCCACCAAGAGATCATCTATTATTTTGATTTCCTAGGTATCTATTTTAGAATACCTCATGCAAGATAGGATGAGGTTCATAGATTGGATATTTTTTTAGAAAAATAACCATTATGAGCTAGACCGCCTTGGAAAGTCACTTTTGTAATTTGTTGCCTAGAGTTTTATGCTATTCTTTCCTAGAAGTAATCTAAGTCTATATACCCCAAGATTCTATCTCCTATTTGTGATATTAAGTATAATAGAGGCATGTTTATAGCCTTGATACATAAAATTCATTTTACACAATTTTGACTTTGAAAAAAGGTATTGGACTAGATATTGTATTAAAACTTAATTTGCAGGAAGAGTGAAAATTCTATCTTGGAGTGTGAGAGGGTAGCCAAAAATATAACTCATTAACTTATTTGAAAGGTCATATAGATGGATAATGGGAAGCAATTTATATAGAGAAGATAAAAATGCAAAAAAAGTCAGTAATTAAACCTAGATCGCAAAGAGGAAGAGAAGGACAGTGTGAATCATGATGTAGTAAAATTAAATTGTACGAGTAAAGTTCCCTGAGTTACATATAGAGCTCCATCATATTCAATCACTTTGTATTTTGCAAATGAGTCTTAGAGTCCTTTTATAATTTGTGTTTTCCTTTTGTTGAGAATTCTCATGCAATCCCCCATGTTTTATTGAAAAAGTATGTTCTCTTTATTATTTTCTTCACTTTTATCATGTATCAACATTTCATGTCATCTTTGAATTGATGTTAAGGGATTGAGGAGTTCATGTACCATTTAGTTCTTTGACATTTTTCTTTTACTGACTTCAACTCTTATTAGTTTCCCAATTTTAACTTTTGAATTCATTGGAAAATTCTTCTATTTTTTCTCCTATTTTAAAGATTCAAAGAGTTCATGAACTTTTGAACATTTTGACTAGTTTAGTGAAACACGAAGGCTCTAACAATCACCATAAAAAATGCCAATTCTTTAACTGAAGGTTTTAGATGCAACAAAAACTATCTGAGAGATATAAAGACTTTGTGATCTAACGCAATGGTGGATACATTTACTCAAAGGATGTTGTTGAGAGTTTGAATGGTTCATGAAATCTTGAACTCATTGATAAGTTCAATCAAATGCAGAAGATATTCTAACAAGCATATAATAATTTTTTGACTTGAAATACAAAAGGCTAAGAATTCAATTAAGGTTTTAATAGTTCTTGAATTTATGAAGGCTGCATCTAAGGAAGAGTATTAGAAAAACCCTGATAAACCCTTGAAAAATTAAAAATGAAAGATCTAAACACTCCAAGGTTTGGCCAATTATTAGTTAAAGTATTTAATGAAGATTTTTAAACGATCAATTATCAATCAGATGAAGCACTATGCAAACATCCAAACTTTTGAATTGAAGTTCATTTTATCTACCTACATGAGGGCCTTATACTTGTTTGGTTTGCTTTAAAAATAACATCCAACCAATGTTTTTTTATGCAATTCAAACTTGATAACACAAGCATTAGAAATATAGTAGTTAACTATATTGACATTGAATTCTTTACTATTGTGAAGATTGATAGAAAAGAGAAACAAGTGCTCTATAAGTTCCACCTTTAATTCCATCGAAAAATGCACAACAATAAAATTCCGATTTTCAAAAAAGCATCACCTAAAAGTTACTAGTCAAAGATTAAGAGACATGGCCATAGAGAGAAGTGAAAAAATCAAAACTTAAAAAGATGAAGCTCAAGAGAATGGATGAGAAAATGCAAAGTCGATGAAAGGTGTGTAGACTCTTCTAGGTGTGTGACATTTGAGAAAATTAGACAATGCTAGAAGATCCCAAGCTATGAAGGATGAAGTGGAAAACATATAAGGTATTGCCAAAGGCAAAGTTTTGGATGAAAGAAAAACAAAATAAATAAAGGAAGTGTTAAGCAAGCTCACAATATTGGTACTAGCCATAAAATCAAAGTTTTGGATATGCCAAAAATAAAATAAAATAAGGGAAGTGTTAAGCAAGCTCACAGTTTTGGTACTAGGCATAAAATCAAAAAACAGAAGTGGTAGAGAATTTATATAATTTTATTGAAATATTTTTTAAAAATCAAAACAAATAAAAAACGCCACTGCTTGCACATTGATATGTAGATTTCATAGGATTTACAACTACAAGATTTGGCATGGAGTTGAAAAACTAATGACTAAAAACCAGCCACTAAAGAAAGCCAACATGAGACAACTTACTATATGAAAGTTATTAAATATGGCATCAACTAATAACTACAAAAACAATTCAACAGAGTGCAACAAAAGCTACATTAGAACTGCAGTTTCCCTTGATTTGGTAACCAAAATGTCTCGTAAACATTAAAAGTTTCTCTTGATTTGGCAACTTAACAGTACAGTGGCACAACTGTTTGGTGGAAATGCAGTAGTTGTGAAAGAAAACTTGTTGCAATCTCATGGAACTTTAACAAGCTAAATCTAGTATGTTAGTAGGACATGGCCAAAATTGTCGCCAAGGTGGCAGTGGACATTTCAAAAGTTCTTGGCATAAATTACTGTAGATATAGTCATTATCATAATTTTTTTCCTTTTGGATTGTTTTCAAAGGCTTTTTGTGAATTTACAAAGTTGCATAGAATTGGGTTTTTATCTATGTGGTTTGAGAGTATGACATTTAATCACGTTGGCTGAGTTATTTCCTGCTGGCCCGCAATTGACGTGCAATACTATGTTGCAGCATGATTGGCATATAGATATAAAAAATGCAATTGACCTAACTCCACAGACTTTGCTGGCATTCTCTTTGGCCTCTCCACACATGGGGGCTTTAGAATAGAGTAACAGCGTCCACCAAAACATAATCCAAAGTGAACTTTTGTAGGATGATGTGTTCTAATAGAAATGCATGCAAACTGTGAAGCATACACAAAAGCATTGGAAGTGTTAGTCTTAAATAAATGTTATCTCATGGAAAATTGATTCTACAACATTCTCCTTTTTTTTTTTGTAAGCGTCCTTCCTACTTGTAACAAAATTGGAGCATTAGAAGAAGATAAGATATGATACTTGAAGGGTTGTCTTAAAGAAATGCTATCTCATGGAACATTGATTCCATAACCTTCTCCTTTTATAAAACATCTTGCTTACATGTAACAAAATTGGAGCATTAGAAGAAGTGATGTAACTTCATAAAAGTATAGGGTAAAAATAGATTTATCTTCGACATTGTTACAAGTGTTGTAATATGCATGTTTGTAAAATGTGGATGCATGTATAAGATATATGAATCATTTCACAAAATGTGTCAAAGAGGTGGTGATCTAATGGATTGGAATGGTTGTTGGATATGTACAAAAATGGTTTAATAGAAAAATCTTGGAAACTTTTGAGAAAAAGCAATTGGTAGGTGTAATATCTAATTTTTGAACATGGTTTTTTTTATTGTATGTGTTATGACTCAAATCTGTAAGGCCATTTTTGCATGATTTCCCTTCATTTTTTTTGTACCTTAGTCATATTTGATTCATTTGATTTTAAATAATTCGAGACACCCTTACTAGGTTTCCTAAGTTTCAAAAGATGCAAAAACCCATAAAAAAGGTCCAAGTCGAAGAATTTATAATGTTTTTCTTAGTATTTTGAGTGTTTGTTACTCTTCAAACTTTTAAGGGTTGTCCATACTTGTATACCTTCTCTACTGGTCTCAACAAACCAATCAACTCCTAGTTAGAATTTGTTGAAGAGTTATTTTGTTAGAGTTTTAGAGTCTCAAGGTTGTCCATACTACCATCCCATGGTAGATCAACATTCTAGGAAGTTCAACATACTTAAATGCTTGCCTTTTGTTTTTTGGAATCTCAAAGTTGTAGAGTCTCAACATTTCCCATCCCTTAGTATAGTTCCCTTGGCATCCCTAATCCCTAAAGCTTGAAAGTAGATTAAATGTCTAAGTCCATTATATCAAAGTCAAACTTTTGGGATCCCTTATCCACCAATCTCTTGGTACACATTCCCTTTTATCTTTGTTTCTTGAACTCCATTATCTCTTCCAAACTTTTATAAGTTTTATTAGAGTTAAACTTTCAATTTTTCCTTATTTGGGTACCTCTTTCTATCCAACCCTAAAATCTTGATACTCTACTGATTACTTTATATAACCTATTAGGGTTCCACATTCAACCATTTCTTAACTTGACACCTTTTTTCTAGAGGACCCTAAAAGTTCAATACTCTATTAACTGCTAAAAATAATCTGTCAAAATTGGACTTTCAGACTTACCTTAGCTTGATACCAATTTAAGCCCCATGTCAACTCCATAGTTCAAATATATCCACAACATTTATCTTTTTTTTTTTTTTCAGGTTCCTTTGGTGGCTTTCCCCCATCTCACATGAATTCCTTGTCACCCTTGAGCTACCCATTCCGTGAAACCTAAGAAACAAATAAAGGAAATTTGCCAAGTAAATGATGTCGAAAAGTCACAATTTTACGAACCTACATAAAGTATGACAATGAGAAGGAATGTGTTCAATGTGTTAGCAAGTCAATCATTTCACAAACTTCCAAAATACTAGCATGGTTCTTTAGTTTGAATAAAGGGTGAAAGTTTGAAATTGTTTTTCATGCCAACAAGTATAAAAGATTAAAGAAGGAAACAATTAACAAGTTGTGAGGCTATTTTTTTCACTGATTTCTTAAGTTTTTAATTTACCAAAAGGTTAATTTGGTTCATAGGCTTTTCATTTCCCCAAAATCCCAACAAAGCTCTTCAATTGTCCAAGAAAAACTCATGAAAGTTCCCAAAGGTACCAACTAGTTTGAATTCCTTCAAAGAGGTTGAAAATATTGTTATTCTTATAGGTGTGGGATCTTTCAAAAGGTTTCTAAAGTCTTTCCATCCTTAAACCAAGAGATGAGAACATTGTTTAGGCACTTTTTCACCCAATCACAACGTCTGTTCTCGATTTTTCAGAGGCACTTCAACAACCTATTGGGTGCTTATCATTTTTTTTTGGTTGGTTTTCCATGAACGTGTACAAAATCATAAGTTGATCAAAAAATGTTGCTACTTTGATAAGACAAATAATAGATATGTTTAAAATTATTCTTTGCTGGTTAGTTTAGGTTGTTTTTCCTCGAAGTATAGCATATACATATTATTGTGTCATGTTTTGTGTTTTGAGGAAAATCTATTGTTCTCACCTTTTTTTATCATGTTCCCAATGGATATGAAAAGCCTTTAGATTTCATGATTAGTAAGAAACTATCCCAAAAAACCATCATATGATGTTCGTATTTTATGCCCCCCTTGAAATCCATCATGTATAATTAATTTGAAAGGATCTTGAATAGATCACCTTACATAAGTTTTACATTTTTTCTTTGTTGTTTCCCTCCTTTCCCATACCTTATTAAAAAATCCTAAGTTATTAAATCTCAAAAAATGGCTATTTGAAATTTTGGGCCTTCAAACTTTCACTTCCATGCTTGCTGCCCCAATATCACTATCAGCCCCAAGGCTTTCCTACTCGCTTTTTCTGAAATTGGCTAAGGTATTTCTTTTGTTTGGCTTTGACACATAAGTCTTTTCCTTGCTCCTCCATCGCTTTCAACCCATTCCCATTTGCACCCCTAATGCTCAATTCTCAATACCTTACAAACCTTTGTGCTGAGAATTGTTAGGCCTTCAGCCTTTGGGCTTGTTCCATACCATTTGTTCTTCCTATCATTCTCTCCTTCGCTTCCTCACTCCTCTACCACTGAAGTCCAAATTCCTTAGAATGTCTAAGTAGGAAAGTCATCAAACTTAAGCCTAAATGCATCCCCTTTTATTCTTCTCATTTCAATATGCAAGAAGAATCATAATTGACCCTCGACCAAAAGGAGAAGGAAGGTAGTTCAATGCACCAAGGAAAGAAGATAGTGTTTAAGAATTGTGATACTTCCCAAAACTGTTTCAATCACTGATACAGTTCTTGATAGCCTCTAAAACACTTATGACACTGATTTAATTGTCAAAAAACACGGAAAAGAGGATTTTAGGTACCGATTGAGAAAGTGAACTATTCCAAGTGTAAGAAATTGACTGTTCAAAGTATAATATGTGTTTAGGGTACATTTTCTTCAGCCCAGCACTCTACATACTATGAATGCTACTTAAGCAACCTCCAACCACCCGATCTCATGTCGTGAAGCTTCAAGAGCATTTTTTAATATGATTTAATGGGTTTCCAAGAGAATTAGTAGTGCCATCCTATATTTATTACTTCGTAGAGTTATTTCTACCAGGCAACCATGTCTATCCATATTTTTTTTTTTTTGATGGAAACAATCGGATTACATAGATATCGGCATCTCTGCCATTACATAGCTGATTACAACATTACGAGTAAGCATACATCTAAACCAGAAGTCATCCTTTGGCTAAGCTGCCACGTGCAGGGGGATCCAATGCGTCTATCCATATTTTTGTTGAGAAGAGAAATGCTTCTCCATAAGATCACCTCCTTTTCATTAATGGGTGTTTGGGAGGATTTTCATGCCTATAGATGATATTTTCATCTTGAGGTTGGCATAGATCTAGGTTTTCCTTCTCAGTCATACCAAGAAGAAACTCTCATTTTTTTTTATATAAAACTCGCCTTCATAATTTACTTTTAGTTGGCTGCATAGCCATGAATGTTTCTCTCTCCCTCCCGTTCAATAAATTAAAAAAAAAAAAACTTTTTGTGTTCTTTGTAAGCATTCTTCCCTTGTTTTCTTTGGTACATTTATGTATTTGCAACTATAAAACTAGCTTCTACATCTTGATATTAGTAAAATTAATTTTTCCCCCTCTTCTTTGTATTTGTATATGTGTAACTCTTGATACTTCTATACATGCATAAAAATGTATCATCTATTCTAGGTTGTATTTTGTCTTAAATTGTTTTAAATGTTGGTTGTGAGTTATTTCTATTTATTTTGATATCTTTCAAACATAAACCTAAATATTTACTTAGAATAGATGATGAAATAAACAGCTTTGTAAGCATTTTTAGTGATTTGATTGATTCTTTGTGTAAAACATTGTAACCTTAGAAGGCAATAGGTCGCCTTTAGAGGGTTTTTATGTGTTTTCATGATTTTGCTAACCCTAAGTTACTAAAACAATGATCTATTGAAGTGTTGGTGGTTTTCTAACAGGTACCCATTATCCCACGCACAAACATAAGTAAAAATGAAACACTTCTATTCCTGGTGCTCCACCACCCTTTGTTTTTCTTACATTTTTCTCTCATTTTCCCTCTATAGATCATTATAGTAGGGTTGGCTAGATGAGTTTTAGTGTTGGGTTTGACCAACACTTTTTGTATAGATATTAGAGAGGAAGTTGACCTTCTCTAAAGATTTCACCACATTTACAAGGTCCTAGTCATTGATTTACATTCCATTGTTCCATCATAATGTTGCACCCATCTATACCAGAGTGCAATTTCACGTGATAACAATAATAATGTATTGACAATTTTTTTATCACATTTATTTAGTTTTTACAACTTACATGAATATTTCAATCATCATATTCTCATTAAAACTTACATGGTTCTCACCTCAAAGGAACATTGCAATTTCAAACTCATACAAAAATATATCAAAGTTCTAATCCAAATTCACTACTTCTAGTCTGTGGTAAATATTTGAACTTTGCAGTTGTATTTGGTTATATTACAAAGCTCGTTGTCTATAAGGAGGTTTTTTTGTATGAATGACATCAAAATCTAATCTACATATTCATCACTGCATTCATTCTACAAGGTTCTTTTTTACATGTTCCCTAGCTATTGTTTTCTCTTCCTTCAAACTATTTCCACCTTGGAACCAATACAAATCATTCTAAAGGATGGGCATCAATATATAAGAGCAACTCATGATCATTACAATGAAAATTAGCTTAGTTCTAGCTTTGGACAGTTAATTTTATTAATATTATGCAAGGTTGAATATAGTAGATTGAACAATGTTATATCATTTAAACATTTTATAATTTACATATTGTTTCTTACATATATCTTTGAAGGTTGAGGCCTTGTGTTGTAAGATAATTGTGATATATTAGAATTTGTTTGTTAACTTTTCATTAATAAGGTTCTATTATGTTCACTCTTGAGTTCTAGTGTGAATGCATAATATATATTTTATATGGTTGGATAATTCTTTGTTGGATTGTCTAGCCAAACATATATCAAACAAGCATTGATCATTTAAGAATACACATGTATATCAAAGTGAGATTAAAATTGAATGGTGAAATTTGCATGCTCGTACTATTTTCTCTTTATTTTTGTGCCTATTTTAAGGAAATATATCAATACATGTACATAGTGATAGATGGTATAAAATTTTGCAAAGTTGGGTTCATTCCACTAGCCTTTATCTTTCTCTATTTACACATACCTCCCCACATTTACCTCTTACCTTTTCTTTACACACATTCCAATACATTTGTTATAATATCAACCCTTGTGGCTACCCTTCTATGGTATGTATAAATAACATAAACTCTTATGTAAAAAAAATAGAGTTTTAGAGACAAAAAACAATAGAGTGAAGCATATAAATAAATTCAACATTACAAGGTTCAATCTAGATTAGAGGATGAATCCATAATCATAGAATTGACATAGATCCATGAAATTGATCTTAGATAGAACACAAATACAATATTAATTATAATATATTCCATTAATAAAAATATCATATTTTCAAGTAAATATCAAATAGATATCAAAATTTTCATTAATGTCTAGAATTCTCCAATCATATAAATCTAACTAGATTCCTCCATTACATTTGCTGTCCTAAATTTCTTGTTACATTCACCTAAGAGTCTTGATACCATTATTAAATCTAAATTAATGTTGTGAAGGAAAGTTGATTTTCCTTCACTGCATCAAACCGTATTTTTCTAAAATGGTCTAACTGTAAAGAATTGTACTCTTGAGAGAGAGGTCACGAGTTTAAATTTAGATGATAGAATATGGACACCTTACATTTAGAACACAATTAGATGTCTCCTTCATAACAGGAGTACAAAGAGTCTATATACTGGAACACAATTAATTAGGCCTTTCATTTACCCTTTTCAGACATAATCCAAGCCAATGATTCTCTAAGAAAAAGTTGATACAAAGGTTTGCAATAATGCCATGTGTTGGATAGGGGGCTTAGGACTGAAACACAATTAATTAGACCTTTCATTTACCCTTTTGAGACATGATCCAAGACAATGATTCTCTAAGAAAAAAAATTGATACAAAGGTTTGCAATGATGCCATGTGTTGGATAGGGGGCTCATGCAATTGTATTATGGGTGGACCATCTTGCTCATGTATTGTGGGTGACCATCTTGCTCACTTAGTGGTGATAAGTGTACTAATTCTTCGCTTCCTAGTGGGGCACAAGAAAAGGCAATATTCTTGATTGAGTTTTGGTTCATTGAAATATCTGCACTTTGACTCAATGCACAAAGACCTAAGTTAGATGATTTGAAATGACAAGGTGGAGGGCCACAAAGGGGGTGATTATTATAGGAAATCATTGTTGTGCGTTATATAATGCAATTGAGGTCACTCTCATGAAAGTGTGAAAATCGGTATCGTTCCATCCTATCCCTCAACTTTAGGCTTTTGCTTGAGTTGGGTCCATTCCCTTCTACTATTCTTATTATTATTTTATGCCGTGCCGTTATCCCATTTTCTCTTAAACTAAGGTATACAACGTATTGAAAACTATACGAAAAAATAGCGAAGGATTAGCGTTGAGTATATCAATCGTTACATGATGTATACCCCAATTATAATTATGTTTTTCCACTTATTTTGGAAGAGTAAATACACATATTACATACAATATGGGGTTGATTACATAAAATAATCAGTAAATACATATTTATTATTTAAATAAATCTACTATATTGTGATTTGTTTTATTTATGGGAGGTTATGTTTCAGTGGAAGTAATTGAATTATACAGATATGATTATCTTTATTGAAATATGAAGAATGAACATATATCTAAACTAGAAGTCATTGTTTGGCTAAGCAATTATGAGTAGGGAGATCTCATTTATGAAAGGCACTCACGAGTTGAACTTAAATCAACCACACTTCTAGAATATTGAACTTTGGTGGATGACATAATCAAGAAACATACTACCATCTTGATGAATTGTGCACAACAAAATGAATTCTTCGATAATTGTGAAGAAATATTCTACATAAGAGTTATTTTATAGTTCCAATATTTAGAATGCCATCTATGTTTTAGTTTTCATTTAAGTTTACACAATATGATACTCCATGATGTCATTACGTAACAACTATCAATCTTATAATTTATTAGGGGAAGAGCACTAGTAGTTGCCCACTTTCCAATAGTCATTTAATCCATGTGCACCTTACCCCCCAATCACTAATATTAAAGGAACCAAAAAATGATAACTAAAATTTCATTAACAAATATATCATGTACCAATAGTCACCCACTTGTACCCCCATTAATCAATATTTTTGAACGACTATTGGGATATTTTTGCATAAATATCAAATTTTTTTGAATGAGTACTGGGACATTTGTGCATAAATATTCACACTTTTTGAGGTGGTTGTAGTGCACAATTATTAGGGCATATTTAAGTAGAGATTGGGTGACACTTTGAAATGATCACTTTTTGACTCTTCAATTCTTAACGAATTCTACAGGGAGCATCATTACTGCCCAGAAGGCAACAAATATTTTTTAACCAGTTAAGTTACATACATGGAAAACAAAAAAAATATTGAAATATGATTAGTTTAGGCTTTGTGGGTCTGTGAAGTTAACTACAACGACTACTGGTATGCTTCCCCTAGGTATAAATGAAAATAAACTTTAAAAAAAAACTTAATCTAGGCTAATTCAATACAATGCAAGTACATAGTATAAAACAACTTAGATTGATAATATTTGGAGAATTATATATATATATATATATATATATATATATATATATATAGTTGTGAACTAAATATTATTTAAGGAAAGACAATTTGAAGTACATAGTTGAGGGTACTTAGTTCAATGATTGAATAATGTTTATAATGAGTATTTTAGAAATCTTGTCTATCTCTTATCCAAAATGGTGCTTCTTTATTTATATTCTCCATGGTAGTATACGCAATATGCATATACTCTATCTTGGGTCAAGTTCATGTGTCTCTAGGTCACTTTCCCATCCATTGACTCTTCTTTTACCACGTGGATCTAGTTTTATGAGTTTTTTGTTTTTGTTTTTTACTTATTAAATTCACACTTTTGTATGTTATGGTATCTAGACTAACAATATTTATTAAACCTTTATAGTCTCTAGTATCACTAAGGAATAAATTCTCCTAGGTCAAATCTTACAAAAGGTTGGTTTTACACATGGGGGCTTTAGTTAGTGAACCTACGTCATAGCATGTGTGTTCGTTACATACTAAAGAATACCCCTATTTTCAAAAAATATTGCCCCAAATTCCTTTTTTGTCACCCCCCTCCAATACCCACCCAAAACTCCACACACACCTTTTCCTCTATAAACCCTCTTAATCCCCCACTCCCCCCCCCCCCCTCCCCNTTCCTCTATAAACCCTCTTAATCCCCTACTCCCCCTCCCCCCTTCCCCAATATAGGCAATATATTGCCTATTTTTTGCCCATTTTAAACCCCCTAATATGAATGCACGTGATAGGGTATTGCCCCATCAGTGAAGCCTCCGTGGCTTTACAATTGTCCAAAGGATCAATAAATAGTAGGTAATATCTTAGCATATTAAAAATTATTTTAGTGCACCAAAATAAATTATTCTTCTAATGTTTGATCCTTATGTTGGTGATCCTATTTTTCAGCCTCATGTCCTCAAGATTAGATAATTTTGAAAATATTAAGGGTGTCATTTACCTAATAAGAATTTCGCAAAGCCTATATTTAGGTTAGGCAACTAAGGACCAATTATCAAAGTGGGTAGGACCTTCACTTTTAGTTCTACAAAGTCAAGGGGGTTTCCCTAAAGTGGCGAGTCATAATATAGTTGATATTAAATATATAACCCGCCAAAAATATAGCCACCACACACTATATTCCTATATGTGTTGTCATGACATATCTATGTATTGGTTTGAATATATGAAGTTACACCTTTATATAATAGAAAAGACTATTCAAGTAGAGTGTTTAGGAAATGGATATACTAAACTTTATTCCTATTTTAGACTCACGTGTATGGAATATGGGAATATTAACATATCTAAAAATGCATATAATGTTTATTATTATTTTTAGTGTCTAGGAGAGATAAAATAGAGACCAGATCATAGATTAGTGCCCATATCTAGTGGGCGTAGAACTTATCAGATCTATATGAAACATGTAATGTACTTTTTTATCTAATAGATTTCTTATTGTATTTTTCTTTAGAAAGTAACCCCAGGATGCCTAATGAGAACAACAAATGCTCTAATAAATCACTATTGGATTAACAACCTTGCTCTAAATTTTAGAGGTATATGCTTCGTATGATAAAATTTGAGTTTTTAAATTGTGTATGCTTTTAACTAAAAAGTAGGAAATGTAAAAGAACTGAAACAAAAATAAGAATGATAACTATAAAGAAAAGAGAATGAACACAAAGATTCATTTATTAGATACATATAAATGGTGAGTAGATAAAAGGAAGAAATTGTACGGTCCTATTGGAATTGTTGCTATTTGAGGTGTTGACATTCATGTTTTGTCATTGATGTCAACATATGATTCAGTTGGTTTTATTAGAAGTCTCAGATAGACTGGTTATGCCTGGAACAGACAGGTCTAACATGGATGTAAGGACAATGTACGATGTTTTAGAGTATGCGAGCATGAATTTGAGTAGAAGGAAGTATGTATACCTTATTTCTAAGGTCGTTAGATTATATGCGGTTATTTGCATGGGTTATAACTGTTTTGGTGACGAATGGATTTAGAACAGTGAAAGAGGATTATGATAGAGTTAGTCTCTGTATTTTTGGGATAACTTGGATGCAAGCATGTGTTATGTTATGCGAGCTTGAGGCATGAAAAAATACATGTTGGAGAATGTTATTTGTGATTCATGGGTTGCTGGGTTCTTGGTCACATCAGTTGTGACGTGTGATCTTGCAGAGACCTATTTATGGCTGACTACAGAGGTGTTACGTGTTTAGAGGATGACAAGCTTGGATTATGGATCTTGGCACGTAATTGATGATTTATATTTAATGTTTAATTTTTTAAGGTACCATGTTTATCTTAGTAAGGGTCCATGCATTTATTTTTGCATTGGGAAAGTCTTAACAAACTAACCTAATTGCTTGTTGTAACTTGTATAAAGGAAAGTCATTTCCTATTGTTGTAAGATGAAGTAGAAGGCTGAGAAGATGTGGGTGCAAATTCTATTGATATACAACGGTGATTGTAGTTGTAATGCACTTCATTGGAACTGTATAAGAAAATCGTGTTTCTATCAGTTAGTTCATTCTTATAAGTATATCTCTATAATTTTTTTTTGACAGTGGATCCAGAAGGTGGGTTTAACCTTCACATTTGGGCAGTGTTCTTGGGTAGTGAGCCTCATTGTATTACCCCTAATAGGTTTCATCCTTTAATAGGGATTTGTACTAAATGTAACATTCAGATCCTAATAGGGCTAGATCTCCTAATAGGGACATTATACTCTTAGTACATTATTTGTGGGTGCTAATTCCGACCGGGGGTTTTCGTTTTTCCCCTTAACATAGTTTTCCTTGAAAACAAATACTTGCGTTATGATTTGCATTGTGTAATTTGAGTTTGAGTTTAAAGTTTTATTAATTGTGCACACAACTGATTCACCCCCCCCTCAGTTGTGCTAACAATTGGTATCAGAGTTTGTGGTCCTCTGAGAGAAAGCTTAATTTCTTGAGGAGATTATGAGATGACTTACTATAGGAAGAAGAGTCCAAAATTTGATGCTGAAAATTTTGATAGTTGGAAGAACAAGATGAGAACTCATTTGATCTGTTTGGGGATTGAATACTTGATGATTACAAGAAAGGATGAACCAGTCAAGGAAGAAGATGAATTAGGGAATTCTACTAAGGAAGGAAATAAATTATTTTCTTTCAATATGCTTGCAAGGGGAGAAATGATAAGTGCGCTCTCTGAGGCAAAATTTATAGAGGTTAAAGATCTTGATTCAAATCACAAGATCTAGACAAGGCTAGAGGCTCTATATGAGGGAGATCGGTCCACTAAGAAAGAAAAATTACAGAATTGGAAGGCTAAAATGGAGACTTTGAGGATGCAAGATGATGACAATGTCAGAGCATATGTACATAGGGTTAGAGAGGATGTTATAGGAATCACAAACTCAGGAGGCACATATACTGAAGATGAAGTGATCACAAAGATTCTTAGATCTTTGAAACATATTTACAAGACTAAAGTGCAAGCCATAGAGGAGATCATACCAATGACAAATAATTTCAACAAAGAAGTCCTAATTGCTAAGTTAACCACCTTTGAGACCGCTGAGTTGCAGGATTCTATACCCAAAGTAGAACCTGCATTCAAGGCTAGTGTTCATAATGACAAAAATACCTTATCAAGCCTTGCGAGATCTAGCAGAAGCAATAGACATGAAGATCTTGGAGAATTTGTTGATGAGTGGGAAGATATTCAAGAAGAAAAAAGGAAAGTCGATGAAATTGTGGCTCTAATAGCAAGAAGGGAAAAGAGAGGTAAGGGTAAATTTGAAGGGAAGTTACCCCTAAATTTTTTTTCTTGTAATAAGATTGGTCATTTTGCATCTAGATGTCCTACAAGGATCCTAAGTATAAGACTAAGTTTTATAGGCCTGATTACTCAAAAGCTAAGGAATGCTACTATGCTAGTGAAGGTGTGTCTGATGATGATATTGTGGATGAGGATGAAATTGGATTTATTTATATTAAATATGATGAGCCCATTCATGAAGAAAAATCTATAGTATCACATGTTGAAAAGAAATCAAAATGAATCATTGATAGTGAATGTTCACATCATATGACTGGTGATAAAGAAAAAAATGTCAAATTAAGTAAATATGATGGTGGGGTAGTCAGATTTGGAGATAACACTCCTAAGTTGATCATTGAAGTAGGTTCAATATCTCTTGATGGAAAGACTAACACTGATGATGTCTTACTTGTTGATGGACTTAAGCACAATTTTTTGAGTGTTGAACAACTTGTAAACAAGGGATATCACTTACAACTCATGAATGCGAAATGTACTATCAGAGGTCAATCTGGAAACCTGATCGCATTAGTTACTAAATCAAGAGGCAATGTGTTTGAGTTGAATAATACCGAGGCAACCTATTTTATTACAAATGTAGATGATAGTTGGTTATGACATAGAAGGTTTTGTCATATAAAGTTTGATAATATTGTAAAGGCTAGTAACATTAATGCTATCAAACATTTGCCAAAAATTGTGAAGCCTACTAACACTATGTGTAGAGAGTGTGTGATGGGAAAACAAACAAAGAGAATCTTTAAGAGAAAATCATTTACAACAAAAGATAAGTTGGATCTAGTACATACAAATCTTTGTGGTCCTACACAAACAAGATCCTACTATGGAGAAAGGTACTTTATACTCTTTGTTGATGACTATTCTAGGATGACGTGGGTTGTATTTCTTAAAGAGAAATCTGAAGCATTTGATAAATTCAATATTTTTAAAGAAAAAGTTGAGAATGAATTTGGTTTGAAGTTCAAATGTTTGAGGTCAGACAGAGGTGGATAATTTACATTTGATATGTTCAATACTTACTGTGAAGAGCATGGGATATACAGATAGACATATGCTCCTAGAATACCACAGCAGAATGAGATTGCAGAGCAAAGAAACATGACTATATTAGATGCTACCAAGACTATGCTGCTTGAAGGAAATGTTCCACATATGCATTGGAGAGGGGAAATTAGTACTGCAGTCTACAATTTGAATCGAGTACAAATTAGAGAAGGTATGAATAAGACACCTTATGAACTTTGGTTTAATCAAACTCCCACTGTGAAACATTTTAGAATATTTGGTAGCAAGTGTTACATGAAAAGGGATTATGAGATAGGAAAGTTTGATACTAGAAGTGATGAAGGAATTTTCCTTGGATATTCTACAAAAAGAAAAGCTTACAGATGTTTTAATTTAAGACTAAGGAAAATAGTTGAAAGTAAAAAATGTGAAGATTAATGAAAGGTATCAGATTCAAGAAATAATGTATGAATGTGACCAGATTTTAGAAAATAGGGAGATTATTGCTAGACAAGATGAAAATCAAAATTCTAAGATTGACAATGAAATTGAGGTATACTTGAGTGAATCTACTAAGACTCCAAAGTATATTCAGAGAAATCATCTTGAAGATCAGATTATTGGTAATGCTAATAAGAGGATGATGACAAGATCAAAGCTTAGGAACAAACTCTATTTGATTTCATAGGTAGAACCTAAGACTACTAATGAAGCATGTAAAGATGAGTCTTCGATTAAGACAATGCAGGAAGAATTAGATCAGATAGAGAAAAACTACACTTGGGAAGTAGTTCCTAGACCTAAGGGTAAGAATGTGATTAGTACTAAATGGGTTTTCAGAAAAAAATTGAATGAAGAAGGCATGGTTGTAAGGAATAAGGATAGATTAGTTTGTAACAACTATTCACAACAGGAAGGAATATATTTTGAAGAAACATTTTCCCATGATTCTAGATTAGAAACAGTGAGATTGTTCCTCACTTATGCAACACATAAATACTTTAAAGTATATCAGATGAATGTGAAGTCTGCATTTCTGAATGGTGATCTAGAATAAGAAGTCTATATTGATAAACCTGATGGTTTTTATTTGATAGATGATAAAGATATGGTCTACAAATTGAAAAAGGCATTGTATGGTCTAAAACAAGCTCCTAGATCTTGGTATGCTTGGTTAGAAAGGTATTTATTACTTCTTGGTTTCAGAAAAGGTAGTGCAGATAGTAATTTGTACTTAAGAACCAGTGACGATGGAATATTGATTATTGAAGTATTTGTGGATGACATTATTTTTGGAGGCAATGATGAAATGAGAAGGAAATTTGCTGATGAAATAAAAAATGAATTTGAAATGTCTATGATTGGTGAAACGAAGTTCTTCCTTGACTTGCAAATTACTTAAAATGAACATGGCATTTTTATTTCTCAAACCAAGTATCTTAAGGAGTTGCTAAAGAATTTTGGGATGGAAGATTTTAAACTTGTTGGAACACCCATGGTTACTGTATGCAAGCTTACTAATAATGATGAATCTCAAAGCATCTTTTAGACGAGATACAGGTCCATGATTGGAGGTTTGCAATACTTAACTCACACTAGACCAAACATAGCCAGTGCAATTGGAATTGTTGCAAGGTTTCAAGCTGATCATAAGGAGACTCACCTTGCTACAGTTAAGAGGATATTCATATATCTAAAAGGAGCATTGGAATACAGATTATGGTATGAAAAATTTGATGATTTCACATTGCATGCTTATATTGATGCATATTGGGTAGGATGTGTTGATGATAGGAAGAGCACTAGTGGTGGTGCATTTTTCCTTGGAAAGAGGTTGGTCTCATGGTTAAGTAAGAAACAAGATTGTATAGCTCAATCTACTATTGAATCAGAATATGTAGCTGCTACTATAAATTTCACACAGATTATTTGGATGAAATCGATGCTAAAGCACATTAGGATAATATTTGAATAACCAGTGGTTATACATTATGATTATACAAGCACAATGAACATGTTAAATAATCCTGTTATGCATTCAAAGATGAAACATATTTCAATCAAGTATGAATTTTAAGAGACAAAGTTGCAGAAAAGGAAGTGAGATTGGAGTACATTAGTACAAAGGAGAAAATAGCATATATATTCACTATACATTTGTCAAAAGACACCTTTGAATATCTCAGAGGTATGATTGGGGTGAGAACACATCCTTGTAAGAACTAAAAGATGCAAAAATGAATCAGTCCAATCACTATCAGAGCTCTACTATTCACTGAAATTGATGCCTAGATCCACTCCTCAGGGGGAGTGATCACAAGAACACAACAAAGCATATTTGGGTGATCAAGCACTTGGTTGTTGCAGGGATGAAGATTTGAAAAAGCTACACCTTGCAGAGATGGGATAGATTGAGAAGGACAAGATCTATGGCACCCTTTTCTATTGATCTCAAAGGGGGAGAGATATAAGTGAAAATCCCTACTATTTTAGGGGGAGTTGTGAAGAGGATATTGAGAAAGTTGTATTAAGAAGACCACATTTGGGTTGATGGATTTTCACATATATTTCCATCTTGTTGGAATTGTTTTTGTTTGAGGTGTTGAAATTCATGTTTTATCATTGGTGTCAACATATGATACAATTGGTTTCATCAGGAGTCTTAGATAGACTAGTTATGTCTAGAAAAAACATGTCCGCCAGAGATGTAAAAACATTGTAGGATGTTTTAGAGTACGTGAGCATGGATTTGAGTAGAAGGAGGCATGCATACCTTATTTCTAAGGTTGCTAGATTATATGTGGTTATTTGCATGAGTTATAGCTATTTTGGTGACAACTGGCTTTAGAATAGTGACAAAGGATTATGACAGAGTTAGTCTTTGTGTTTTTGGGATAAATTGGATGTGAGCATGTGTTATGTTATGTAAGATTGAGGCATGGAAGAAGACATGGTGGAGAATTTTATTTTTGATTCATGGGTTGCTAGGTTCTTGGTGACGTCATCTATGACGTGTGATATTACAGAGACCTTGTTAGTAATAACTGAGAGGGGGGGGGGGGGGGGGGGGNGGGGTGAATCAGTGGCCTCAAAAATATTCCAATAATCAACCCAAAAAATTAGTACCACAATATTAAGCCTCTATTTATCTTTAGTCCTATAAGATGAATGCTTCCAAATAATTGTATCAAATTACTACTAATCAGAATGCTTTGTTAAAACCTTCTACTATATGTTTACCGAATTGCAGTCTGTTAATTTACTAAAAGATAGTAAATTATCTAGAGTATACCGATCAATCCATTTAAGTTATGTGTAATGCAAAAAAATAAAGTAATGAATCATAAACACATTGACACATGGTTTTTTAACATGGAAACCCTGTTAAGGGAAAAACCACTTGGGACCGGTAACCCAAAATTTTCACTCTTCTGAAGTGAGATCGGTGAAGAGACAACCCTGTTAAAGGTTACAAACACACTGTTAGGTGTGACCTTGTTAGAGGATTTAAAAGTTTAGTCTATCACTTGATATTGGGCATCTCTATGCTACCTTCCTTGATCAAACACTCACTTGGCCTGTCAATAGGTATCTGACATCTCATGCTATCTTTATGATCAAAATTTTTGATACTCCTTGGGATGTATCTCAATATAGAAAGGATCTTTAAATCCCACTCGACTAAGAGAATTTATGAATCAATGGTTAAACTGAAATAGTATGATATGTTCACATCTACATCTGATACTTGGAAATTTTTAGATCTATTGTAATCTCATAAAACTATTCTAATCAATATATCTCAGTTTATACCTTTGCTCCACTGTGATTCTTCTCGGTGATGCTGTGCTCTGTTGGTCGGTGTCTGCAGAAAAATTTAGCTCTTTCCTCAGCTTTTTGATAAGGACTGTATGAAGTTGCTCTTCAACATCCTCTTTTCATTCATTCACCCACCACACCAATTCGTAATGAATTGAGTTGTCTCTTTATAGACATGATATCACCATTGTTAGGTTCTTGATTTTATTGATCTTGGCCTGATCCAAAATTCTCGCCAATTAGATTTAAAGAAAAACTCCTATTTTATCTCGCTAGAATCTTCTTGCCAACTGGACAAAACAACTTTAAATCCATTACTTATCTCTGGATTTATCTTGTCAATGAAAACAAAGATAACTACCATTTAAGTCTATATTTATCTCTTCTAGCTAGATATTTTGTCATTTATGAACTCAAGTTAATTTTGATGTTTAACTCTTTGATAGCTTCAGTTAACACTCCAGTTCTCCTCGGGATTCTCTGTCGGTTTACACTATATTTCTGGCCATCAGTTCTTCTTGTGATTCTACTCGTCGGTAATTCTCACTAGTGTTCTTTCTTGGGTATCACTATGACTTGAATTTTGGTGATCTCTGTCCATTGGTGTCCACTAACCGTCAGTGTTTGAAGTCATAATGTGAATGCTTGTCTTTTATGCATTACTAAAAGCATAATCTTTTTCTCTTTGATTCTCTGAAGTCTTTGACACTTTTATTATAACCGATTAGATTATATCAAGTTGACATCAATGACAATACAATCCATTAACTGATTTAATGTCTTGCATTATCCTTTTGCATTTCGGTGATCAATTTAACATCTTCAAACATTCAATCAGTTACATGTCATCAATCTCACCCTTTGGCATTGATGGAAACATACTACAATATTATACTATACTATCACTAATACAATATGAAATATACAGTTTCATCAAGCTTTCCTAATGTAACTATTACAAATGTTTGGCTCTTGGTAAGCTCAAAAATAGCTTAGATTTGTTTCATGCAGAGTGGTTGTCTTCAATATTCAATCCCTTCAATGGATAGATGTATCATCTGATATCTCTATTCTGATATGTGTTCTTCTTTGACTGTTCCTCTTCTTGATGATCTCTTTTTCCTTTGACAAAAAAAATCTTTCTCTTAGTCTGAATTCTCTCCCTTTGTTAATTCTCTCCCTTAGATGGATATATCACATGTAATCAATTTCTCTCCCTTAGCATATTGATTAACTCTTCCTTCTTATTCTCAGGAACTTCTCTTCATGGATGATGATATATTCTTTTCTGATCGATGAAATAATTTCTCCCTTATGATAGATCATCTCTTCCTTTATATGATAATGAAATCTTCTCTCCCTTTGATAATGAAAATATCTTCCTAATGATAATGAGATAATTCTCTCCCTTTGACAACAATGCCAAAAAAAATACTTCTCCTTGTTTTATCATCTATATCATGTTCCATCCCTTTGCATAATATATTCCTTGAATTTCCCTATCCATCAACAATACAATGTCTCTGGTTTTTGGTGTAGATATGTACCTTGCTATGTACAGATATATCTTTTGTTGTTCATCTCAGTGTTTGCATCAACATGACTGATTATCAGATTTGGTATAGGTTGATGCAACCTCTTAGTCAGATTAGTGACCGATAGACAAGGGTTGGACCCCTAGTCTCCGTCTCAGGTACTCAAAGGTATCCTTTGATAATGGTTTGGTGAATATATCAACTAACTGTTCCTTTGATTGAACATATTCTAGTGTCACTTCCTTTTCTTGCACTTGTTCTCTTGGATAGTGATACTTGATAGAAATATGCTTGGTCTTAGCATGGATGACTGGATTCTTAGAAATGTTTATTGCACTGGTGTTATCACAATATAATGAATGGTTTAAGAATCTTCATATTCATACCTCCCAACAATTATTTTATCCATGCAATATTGGAGCAATTCGCAGTATCAGCTACATATTCTGCTTTTGCAGTAGACTAAGAGATGCATCCTTGCTTCTTGCTGATCCATGTGACAAGTCTGTCACCCATGCAGAATGCACCTCCAGTTGTGCTCTTTCAGTCATCAATGATTCCATTCCAATCAACATCTATATAGAATTGTAGCTCAAATTTTACTTCTCTTTTGTACCATAAGCCATAGTCCTCGGTGTTCTTCAGATATCTCAGAATTCTCTTGACAATAGTCATATGTGATTCTTTGGGATTAGTTGAGAATCTTGCAACTATTCCAACTACGTGTGCTATATCTGGTCTGGTGTGAACAACATACATCAGTTTGATAATCATTGATCTATATAAGGTTTGATTTACCTCATTAGATTTGTCTTGTTTTGTCAGCTTACATCCGGTAGCCATAGGTGTTCCAACTGGTTTGGAATCTTCCATCTTGAATATCTTCAGCACTTCCTTGATGTATTTGGACTGAGTGATGTATATGCCTACATTTTGTTGAAGAATCTGTAGACCAAGAAAGAATTTGATCTCTCCAAACATAGACATTTCAAATTCCTTTCTCATTTCATTAGCAAAGGGTTTGCATAACAATTCATTTTCCCCAAAAATGATATCATCAACAAAAATTTCAGCAATCAGAATATTACCATTGCTATCTTCTTTTAAGTACAAATTTCTATTTTCACTTGTTCTAAATTTTTTTATGCTAATGAGATATGAGTGAAGTCTTTCATACCAGGCTTTCGGTGCTTGTTTCAATCCATACAAGGCTTTATGTAGTCTACATACCATGTTTCTCTTGTTTGGATCAATAAACCCTTCTAGTTGTTCAATGTATACCTCTTCTTTTAGTATTCCATTTAGGAATGCAGATTTGACATCCATTTGGTATACCTTGAATCCTTTAAATGTAGCATAAGAAAGTAACATTCTAAATCCTTCTAGTCTAGCAACGGGTGCAAAGGTTTATCCATAATCAATACCTTCTTCTTGTGCATATCCCTTGCATACTAAACTTGCTTTGTTTCTAGTGACTTCTCCATTCTCATTTAACGTTTTTTGAATATCCATTTGGTACCGATGACATTCTTGTCATTTGATCTCGGTACTAGTGTCCATGTATTATTCTTCTCAATATGTTCTATTTCCTCATTCATAACACTGACCCATTCTTCATTCTGAAGTACATTGTTAATTAGGCTAAAAATCACAAAGTAAATATCTGGTGTTAAGTGACTTACTTCTTTTTCTTGTTCCAGCCTTTTTGTCTCCTATGATTTGATTCTGTGGATGATGTCTTCTGACATACTTGGCAAGTTTTGGTTCAGCTCTATGTTCATCATTCTGATCATCTTCTTCACCTTCATTCTCATCTCCATTGTTCAGAACATCATCTTGAGGATTATCCCGATTGTCGGTAATTGTAGCCTGATGCTCGGGTGCAATATTCTGATGCTCAGGAGTGACACAATATTGCTCAGGTAGAGTGTCAGGTTTTGTATAAACAAACCTGTTGTAGTCCTCTGGTTCCTTTTTTCTTTTCTTATCATTCTTTTCTGCAAATTCATCTATTTTCACATTTGCACTTTCAATGATTTTGTTAGATGACTTGTTAAGACATTTATAAGCCTTGCTTTTGGTTGAAAACCCTACGAAGATACCTTCTTCACTTTTCTAGTCAAGTTTTCCATTTCTATCATCCTTCAATATATAACATTGACTACCAAAGATTTTGAAGTAACTTACATTGGGTGTATAACCATACCAAACATCACAGGGTGTCTTCTTTGTGTCCTTCAATTGTACTCTGTTTAATGTGTAGACAACATTATTGACAGCTTCCCTCCAGAAAGTTTGAGTGATGCTTTTCTCAATCATCAATGTTCTTGCACAGTCAACAATTGATTTGTTTCTCCTTTCAGCAATTCCATTTTGCTGTGGTGTCCTCGGTGCAGAAACCTGTATTTTAATTCCATGCTCATTGCAATAGTCAGTGAATTATTCTAAAGTAAATTCCCCTCCTCTATCTGACCTTAAGCATTTTAATTTCTTTTCACTTTGTTTTTCTACCATTTCTTTATACCATTTAAACATCTTAAATGCTTCTGATTTATCTTTTAAAAACATGTCTGTCATCATTCTAGAAAAATCATCAACAAAGAGAATAAAATACCTATCTCCATAGTATCTCTTTTTCCTCATGGGTCCACATAGATCTATATGGAAAAATTCTAGAATTGCAGTAGATGTATGGGTTTTTCTCTTGAAACTAGACTTTGTCATATTACCTTTTTGACAATTCTTGCACATGATATGCTTAGTCTTGGTCATGCTCGGTAAGCCTCTGTCATTCCTTTTGTTTCTTATCTTTATCATGTTGTCAAAGTTCACATGACACAATATTTTGTGCCACAACCATATGTCTTCATTTCTAGTCATTAAACAAGTGGTGTTAGTGTCAGGAAGATAGAAAAGGTTACCTTTTGTCTACTCGCCGGTACCAATCAATCTTCTTGATTCATTGTAGATCTTTGACTTCTTATTTTCAAATGCTACTCTATGACCTGAATTGTTCAATTGTGAAACACTTAACAAATTATAATTCAGTCCTTTGATCCAATAGGCATTTTCACATTTTATCAGGTTGTTCAACATTATGGTTCCTTTACCTTCAAGTGGACAAGGTGTATCATTTTCCATTCTCACTGAACAACCATTATAGTATTCAAAAGTCTCAAAATTTTTATTATTACCGGTCATATGGTGAGTGTAACTACTATCTATGATCCAGACATCATTTTTACTAACTTTAGATATGAGTATAGTTTCTACATACCTTTCTTCATCTTCATCTGAATCATCCTTCACGGCTACAAATGCCATCTTGATGTCTTCTTCTGATTCGGTGTCGGTGTCACTAGCTCTGTTCGCAGCTAGGTAACAAGCTTTCTTCCCTTTGTCCTTGTAGTCTCGGGTATCTCTCTTGTTAGATTGTCAGTTGCTCCGGTAATCTCTATTATCACCGTTATCAAACTTCTTCTCATATGATATGTCATTTCCTCTGTCATCTTTTCTTTGGTTTGGACATCTTGTAGCAAAGTGTCCAACCTCTTTAAAATTGAAACTTACAAGTGGTAATTTACCTTTGTATCTACCTTTGCCTCTCTGCAATCTTCTGGCCATAAGTGCTTCAATCTCATCAAGTCCTTGATCCTCATTTATACTGTCACTATCATTTCTAGCAACATGTCTATGACTTGAGTTACTTATCTTTAGAGAAGATTTGAATGTAGATTCTATAGATGGTAAGACACTATTATCAAAGTTGTTCATCTCAAATGAAATTAGTCTACCAATCAGACTATCTAGAGTAACTGTATTGTTTGCAACTGCTCTCATTTCTTGAATAGAAGAAACTCTAATAACATATACAAGCATAAGGTTCTTAAGATTTTGCTTACCATTGTCTCCTCTTCAAGTACACCTCCAAATCCTTAGATAGCATTTACTACCTTTTTGATTCTGCAGCTATACTGAGTAATATTTTCTCCTTCTTTCATCCTTAGGTCATCAAACCTCCCTCTTAGGCTTTTTGCCTTTTCTCTTAGTACATTGGCATCTCCTCCATGTACAAGCTTCAACTTATCCCACATTTTATTTGCAGAGGTGTAGGCTTTGACATCTTCAAACTCAACACCGGAGAGTGATGATGCAAGTTCTACCATCATGTAGTTATGCTCATGCTTTACTCTTAATTGCTCAAGAGTTTGAGGTCATGTAGGCAACACATAGTCAGTATCTAAGTATTGAACAATATAATTTCCAATACCTGATAGGTGGAGTCTTATTCTTCTTTGCCATGATGAAAAGTTGTCTTTATTCAACTTGGGCACATCTCATTTGTTCATCTTGTGATCTTTTGCTTGACCTATTAGACTCCCTTTCGAAGCACACAAGCTCTGATACCAATTGTTAGTAATAACTGAGAGGGGGGGGGGGGGGGGAATCAG
>MU223997.1:644223-660557 GCA_018584345.1 Thuja plicata | reverse complement strand
TCAATGGTTAAACTGAAACAGTATGATCTGTTCACATATACAACTTATACTTGCAGATTTTTAGATCTATTGTAATCTCATAAAACTATTCTGATCAATATATCTCAGTTTATACCTTTGCTCCACTATGATTCTGCTTGGTGATGCTGTGCTTTGTTGCTTTGTGTTCATAGAAAACTTTAGCTCTTTCCTAAGCTTGTTGATCAGGACTGTATGAAGTTGCTCTTCATTAGTTTCTCTTCAGCATCCTCTTTTTATTCATTCACCCACCACACCAATTCGCAATGAATTGAGTTGTCTCTTTATAGACATGATATTAACATTGTTAGGTTCTTGATTTTCTTGATCTTGGCATGATCCATAATTCTCTCCAATTAGATTTAAAGAAAAACTCCTATTTTATCTCACTGAGATCTTCTTGCCAACTGGACGAAACAACTTTAAATCCATTACTTATGTCTGGCTTTATCTTGTTGATGAAAACAAGATAACTACCAATTAAGTCTATATTAAACCCTGCCAGCTAGATATTTTTTCATTTCTGAACTCAAGTTAATTTTGGTGTTTAACTCTTTGATAACTTCGGTCAACAATCCAGTTCTCCTCGGGCTTCTCCATTGGTTTACACTAAGTTTCTGGCCGTCGGTTCTGCTTGTGATTCTGCGCATCGGTGTTCTTGCTCAGGCATCACTATGACTTGACTTTCAGTGATCTCTATCCATCAGTGTCTACTGTCTGTCAGTGTTTGAAGTCATAATGTGAATTCTTGTCTTTTATGCATTACTGAAAGCATAACATTTTTCTCTTTGATTCTCTGAAGTCTTTGACACTTTGATTATAACCGATTAGATTATATCAAGTTGACATCAATGACAATACAATCCATTAACTGATTTAATGTCTTGCATTATCCTTTTGTATTTCGGTGATCAACTTAACATCTTCAAACATTCAATCAGTTACATGTCATCAGACCTATTTATGGCCAACTACAGAGGTGTAATGTGTTTAGAGAATAATGAGCTTGGATTATCGATCATGGCACGTAATTGATGATTTATATTTAATGTTTACTTTTTTAAGGTACCATGTGTATCTTAGAAAGGGTCCATGTATTTATTTATGCATTGGGAAAGTATTAACAGACCGACTTAATTTATTGTTGTAACTTGTATAAAGGAAAGTCATTTCCTATTGTTGTAAGATAAAGTGGAAGGCAAAGAAGACGTGGATGTGAATTCTGTTGATATAGAGTAGTGATTGTAGTTGTAATGCAGTTCATTGGAACTGTATAAGCAAATCAAGTTACAGTCAATTAGTTCATTTTTATAAGTATATCTCTATACTTTCTTTTGGATAGTGGATCTACAAGGTGGGTTTAACCTTCATATTTGAGCAGTGTGCTCTGGTAGTGAGACTCATTGTATTTCCCCTAACATGGTTCATCCTTTAATAGGGATTTGTACTAAATGCAATATTCAACTCCTAATAGGGCTAGATCTCCTAACATGGACTTTATACTCTTAGTACATTATTTGTGGGTTCTAATTCCCTTCGGGGATTTTTCCCTTAACAGGGTTTTCCTTGACAAAAAATACTTGTGTTATGATTTTCATTGTGTAATTTGAGTTAGATTTTAAAGTTTTATTAATTGGGCACACAACTGATTCACCCCCCTCTCAATTGTCCTAACCGTAACTTATCATATAAAAAATATTAAAGAAACAAATATAAACAACATTATATCAACTTATGAAACAAAGAAAATGCATCTGGAGCATAGGATATAAGTGGTCAAGTGTGGGAGTTTTTCATGGCATCACATTTCATAAGACTGAAGATCTAGGAGTTGGAGGATTCAGTTTGATAGTTGTAGGTTAAGTAAATTGCAGGTTGAAGGAGAAGGATTGGAATGCAGTTGTAGCTCAAGTGTGGGACGAATTTATTGTAGTTTCCTCTTGCTTATTTTTTTAAATTTATATCATATTAGAGATGTTTATTTGATAACCATATGGTCAAGTGATGGTTCACAATAAATATAAAATTAGGAAGCTAGATTGTAGTAGATACATGAGTGAAAGGAGATAGTCACTCCTAATTGTTTTTATTTGTATGCATACTAATTTTATATGAGATTTGTTTTATATTTTAAGTCAAATATTTATTTTATTTTCATATGTGTTTTGTGTGGATTTTCACCATGCATCAGTGGTATTAGAGCTAGTGTTCATGAGTGTGCAAGTAGAGCACCAAACATGAGGTAATTTGCACTAGGATATGAGGGTGGAGTGTGAATGTGAGTTTAATGTATGTGAAACTTGGAAGAGGAGCTATTTGGAGGATTAATTGATAAGAGGGTCTTGAGTTCATAAATAGATCAACAAATGTGAGGAAGATTTCAATAGAAATTGAAAGTGTTTATAAGGATATTTTTGTTGATGCATTATGAGGCCTTGAGTATGGAAAAAAGAAAGAGGAAAATGACTTTTGTGATTGGATGGATTCTTAGGAAACCGAGAGAGAGAGAGAGAGAGAGAGAGAGAGAGAGAGAGAGAGATCCCTTCATTAGTAAAAAGGTGATGATAATTATATTCATCTTTATGATGATATTTTGAATGTAGGAAAGAAAGAATATGTATTGAAGTGTCATGCATGTGGCGTAGAAGAAGAAGAAGAAGAGGATGCATATGAATAAATTAATGAACTCAAAGCTGAGGAAGATATGGAGAATGAGGTTACAAATATTGCAACAAAAAAGAGAGTTCTTTAGAGGATAAAAATGGAGCTGAGAAGGATGATTTACTAGTTCATATTGAATAAGAATGGCATAAACTATTGTAGGTGGAACAAAAGTTGTAGCGAAAGGTAATGAGGTAAAATTTGATTTTAATGTTTTATTTGATAAGGATAAAAATATAGAAGTGGAGAAATTTGTTGCAACAATAAATCATTTTGAGAAGGTTGAAATCGAGGAATGAGATGTGGAGGTCAAGGATGAGTTTTCCAATGATTCTTCTTTTGAAAGTAGTGAGGATGAATATTCCCTAGTTAGTGATATTGATTATTTATTCGAGAATATTGATGATGAATCTCAAGATTATTGTTGTAACATTATTTTAAATGTGGATGATTATTTTGTAGTAGCAATATGAATTTTGGAAGGCATAAAAACAATGACATATTGAATGTTGAAGGAAAAATTGAATTTACAATAGTGAATGTAACTAAGGTAAATTTCCATTCTTCTAAATATTATTCTAAAGAAGAATGTGGCTATGATGAGGTTACAACAGTAGAGAATAGTGAGGCATATTTTAATTAAAATTAATAATTATGTTGATCAATTTTCATGTTATGGGTGAGTTAGTTCAAGAGGATTTTGCTAGTGACGTATGATACATAACGAAGGTTTTGTATGATGTTGCAGAGTATAGTGCAAGCACATTTTTGGTGGAGGTGGATAGACTATGGTGGGTTGAATCCCACAAGATTGGATGATAATGTGAGATAAATTTGGAGGATGTGGATAGTTTATGGTGGAATCAATTCCATATTCAGAAGGTTGAGTGTAGAGTTGAGTTAGTAGCAAAGAATGCTTGTTCCTAGTAGGTGCTAGAAGAGGAGAAAGAAGAAATAATCAAAGGTACCAATTTCACTGATGAAGTTTTCTTCAAATTGCTTACAATCTAAAAGGGTTGTACTACCACTCAAATCCATTTTGTGAATCCATATTCAATTTTTTTTCTTACCCTGTGTGTATGATGCAAGAGCATCTGTAGTCTAAGGGAAATACTCTATTGACCAAAAATATATTTAATTTAATGTTTTCTTTAGTCTAGTTGTAAATATTGTAGGATAATAAATTTGATGTAATAAGTCCTAAAATATTTGATAGATAATTTGGCCAACTCCTTAAGTTTAATCTAGCATCAGAGTTTGACACATGTCAAAAACATCTTGGCATATTCTTGGAATCTTTCTCCTTGGATATTGGTGGTGGTGGCCAATGGATAGTAAATATTTAAATATATTAATTATTATATTTTATATGTTTAAAGAGCATCTCTACTCAGGTATGCATCCAAGTGACAAGTGACAACACATGTCTTACTACACATTCTTGTGGAGTTATGGAGCTATCATAGTTGACGAATTTGAATGGCTATTAGAGGAGGTGGTTTATGTAGATAGATCTTGGATTTTATTAATTATTTATGGTGGCCTCTTTATTTGGATGTGGAATTTGGAGAAAATTTGATTATGCATTAATAATTTATGTTTATTTCATTGGTTGAAGATAAGGTGGACTTGTACAACATTATGATGACATTCAATACAAAAAAGGAGTTATTTTCATCACATCATATTTCATAATATTTAAGATAGGAGTTGGAGGATTCTGTTTGATAGATGTAGGTTGAAGAACAAGGATTGGAATGTAGCTATAGCTCAAGTGTGGGATGAATTCCTTTTAGTTTTCTCTTGTTTTTTTTCCTAATTTATATTAGATTAGACATTTAATTGATGACCATATGGTAATGTGATGATTCATAATAGATATGTAATTGGGAAGCTAGATTGTAGTAGAAACCCAAGAGAAAGAGGACAATCTCTCCTAATTGTTCTTATTTGCATGTGGACTAATTTTATATGAGATTTTTTTAAGATTTTAAGTCAAATCCTTATTTGATTTGTACATGTAGTTTGTGTGGATTTTCACCATGCACCATCTAATATCCATTGATGCTCCCAAGCCTATACATTAAAAATATCTTCTATTAAAGCCCATGATTATCTAATATTTATACCCCAAGGTTTTTATACCAAGAGACATTTTACTAGTCTATCATGGAGCAAGAACGTAATTTGATGCGATTACAATATCCACAAAAGATAGAGACAAGATCTAGTAATATCATCTCAACCATTTAAGAATTGAAGGTCAAACTTGGTATGAGAAAGCCCCCAACAAAAAGATGATAAATATTATCATAGTTACACAATTTGTGTTAGCAATAATATTCTTTGACAAAGAGCAACAACTACAAATAATATTCAGATGGATACTACATGCATGAAGAAAGGTAACATATTTTCAAAACAAACCTACTAGTTTTAGAAATTATCTTTGAATGATATTAGCCCATGCCAGGTAGAAGTAAATTATTAGTAATAACTGAGAGGGGGGGGGGGGGGGGAATCAGNGTTGAATCAGTGGCCTCAAAAATATTCCAATAATCAACCCTTAAAACTTAGTACCACAATATTATACCTCTAGTTATCTTCAGTCCTATAAGATGAATGCCTCCAAATACTTATATCAAATTAATGCTACGCGGAATGCTTTGTAAAACCTTCTATTGTATGTTTACCGAATAACAGTCTATTAATTTATTGAAAGACAGTAAATTATCTAGAGTATACTGATCAATCTAATTAAGTTAAGTGTAATGCAAAACACTAAAGTAATGACTCATAAACACATTGACACATGGATTTTTAATGTGGAAACCCTGTTAAGGGAAAAACCACTTGGGACCGGTAACCCAAAATTTTCACTCTTCTAAAGTGAGCTCGGTGAAGAGCCAACCCTGTTAAAGGTTACAAACACAATGTTAGGTGTGACCTTGTTAGAGGATTTAAAAGTTTAGTATTTCACTTGATATCGGGCATCTCTATGCTACCATCCTTGATCAAACACTCACTTGGGCTGCCAATAGGTATCTAGCATCTCATGCCAGCTTCATGATCAAAATTTTTGATACTCCTTGGGATGTATCTCAATATAGAAAGGATCTTTAAATCCCACTCGGTTAAGAGACTTTCTTAATAAATGGTTAAACTGAAATAATATGATCTATTCACATATACAACTTATACTTGCAGATTTTTAGATCTATTATAATATCATAAAACTATTCTGATCAATATAACTCTATTTATACCTTTGCTCCACTTTGATTCTACTTGGTGATGTTGTGATCTGTTGCTTGGTGTCCGTAGAAAACTTTAGCTCTTTTCTTAGCTTGATTGATCAGGACTGTATGAAGTTGCTCTTCATCAGTTTCTCTTCAGCATCCTGTTTCTCATTTTTAATCCCCACACCAATTCGTAATGAATTGTGTTGTCTCTTTATAGAAATGATACCACCATTGTTAGGTTCTTGATTTTTTTGAGCTTGGCATGATCCACAATCCTCACCAATTAGATTTAAAGCAAAAATCCTGTTTTATCTCATTGAGATCTTCTTGCCAACGGGAAAAACAACTTTAAATACATTACTTATCTCTGGCTTTATCTTGTCAATGAAAACAATGATAACTACCAGTTAAATCTATATTTAGCTCTGCTAGCTAGATATTTTGTCATTTCTTAACTCAATTTAATGTCGGGTATGCTTGTGATTCTACTCATCGATAATTCTCATCGATGTTCTTGCTCAGGCATCACTATGAATTGACCTTCGGTGATCTCTGTCCATTGGTGTCCACTGATCATCAATGTTTGAAGTCATAATGTGAATGCTTGTCTTTTATGCATTACTGAAAGCATAATCTTTTTCTCTTTGATTATCTGACGTCTTTGACACTTTGATTATAGCCGATTAGATTATATCAAGTTGAGATCAATGTCAATACAATCCATTAACTAATTTAATGTCTTGCATTATCCTTCTGCATTTCGGTGATCAATTTAACATCTTCAAACATTCAATCAGTTACATGTCATCAATCTCTCCCTTTGGCATTGATGGAAACATACTACATTATCATACTATACTATTACTAATACAATATGAAATATACAATTTCATCAAGCTTTCCTAATGTAACTATTACAAATGTTTGGCTCTCGATAAGCTCAAAAATAGCTTAGATTTGTTTGTTGCAGAGTGGTTTGTCTTCAATCTTCAATCCCTTCAATAAATAGATGTATCATCTGATATCTCTATTATGATAAGTGCTCTGCCTTGACTGTTCCTCTTCTTGATAATGTCTTTTTCCTTTGACAACAATCTTTCTCTTTGTCTGAATTCTCTCCCATTGTTACTTCTCTCCCTTAGATAGATATTTCATGTGTAATCAATTTCTCTCCCTTAGAATATTGATTAACTCTTCCATTCTAATTCTCAGGAACTTCTCTTCATGGATAATGATATAATCTCTCCCTTTATCATATCTCTCCCTTTATGTGATATGCATTCATCTCTCCTTTTGATAATGAGATCATCTCTCCCTTTGTATGATAAAGCGAATTTCTCCCTGATGATAATAAGATATTTCTCTCCCTTTGACAACAATACCAAAAAAAAAAAATTCTCCTTGTTTTATCATCTATATCATGTTCCATCCCTTTGCATAATATATTCCTTGAATTTCCCTATCCATCAGTAATACAATGTTCTAATTTTCGGTGCAGATATGTACCTTGCTATGTATAGATATATGTTTTTCTATTCATCTTAGTGTTTGCATCAACATGACTGATCTTCAGATTTTGTATAGGCTGATGCAACCTCCTAGTTAGATTAATGACCGATAGACAAGGGTTGAACCCCTAGTCTCTGTCTTAGGTACTCAAATGTATCCTTCGATAATGGCTTGGTGAATATGTCAGCTAGCTGTTCCTTTGATTGAACATATTCCAGTGTCACTTCTTTTGCTTGTACCTGTTCTCTTAGATAGTGATACTTAATAGCAATATGCTTAGTCTTAGCATGCATTACTGGATTCTTAGAAATGTTAATTGCATTGGTGTTGTCACAATAGATAATTACTAGTTCAAGAATATTCATATTCATACCTTCAGCCAATTGTTTGATCCATGCAATATTAGAGACATTTGTTGCAGCAGCCATATACTCTGCTTCTACAGTTGACTGATAGATGCATCCTTGCTTCTTTCTTATCCATGTGACAAGTTTGTCACCCATGAAGAATGATCCTCTAGTTGTGCTCTTTTGGTCATCAATGTTTCCATCCCAATCAACATCTGTGTAGACTTGTAGCTCAAATTTTTCTTCTCTTTTATACCATAAGCCATAGTCCTCGGTGTTCTTCAGATATCTCAGAATACTTTTGACAATAGTCATATGTGATTCTTTGGGATTAGTAGAGAATCTTGCAACTATCCCCACTGCATGTGCTATATCTGGTATGGTATGAACAACATACATCATTTTTCCAATCATTGATCTATATAAGGTCTGATTCACTTCATTGGATTTGTCTTCTTTTGTTAGCTTACATCCGGTAGCCATAGGTGTTCCAACTAGTTTGGAATCTTCCATCTTGAATATCTTCAGCACTTCCTTGATGTATTTAGACTGAGTGATGTATATGCTTGCATCTTGTTGAAGAATCTGTAGACCAAGAAAGAATTTGATCTCCCCAAACATAGATATTTCAAATTCATTGCTCATTTCATTAGCAAAGGATTTGCATAACAATTCATTTCCCCCAAAAATGATATCATCAATAAAAATTTCAGCAATCAGAATATTACCATCGGTATCTTCTTTTAAGTACAGATTTCTATTTTCACTTGTTCTAACAAATTTTATGCTAATGAGATATGAGTGAAGTCTTTCATACCAGGCTCTCAGTGCTTGTTTCAATCCATACAAGGATTTTTGTTGTCTACATACCATGTTTCTCTTGTCTGGATCAACAAACCCTTCTGGTTGTTCAATGTGTACCTCTTCTTCCAATATTCCATTTAGGATTTCATATTTGACATCCATTTGGTATACCTTGAATCCTTTAAATGCAACATAAGAAAGTAAGATTCTAACTCCTTCTAGTCTAGCGACGGGTGCAAAGGTTTCTCCATAATCAATACCTTCTTCTTGTGCATATCCCTTGCATACTAACCTTGCTTTGTTTCTAGTGACTTATCCATTCTCATTCAGCTTGTTTCTGAATATCCATTTGGTACCAATGACATTCTTGTCATCTGGTCTCAGTACTAGTGTCCATGTATTGTTCTTCTCAATCTGTTCTATTTCCTCATTCATAGCATTGACCCATTCTTCATTCTCAAGTGCATTGTTAAGAGATTTAGGCTCAAAATCACAAAGTAAACATCTGGTGTTAAGTGACTTAATTCTTGTTCTTGTTCCAACCTTCTTGTCTCCTATTATTTGATTCTTTCAATGATGTCTTCTTACATACTTGGAAAGTTTCGGTTCAGCTCTATGTTCATCATTCTGATAATCTTCTTCACCTTCATTTTCATATCCATTGTTCGAAACATCATCTTGAGGATTATCCAGATCATCGGTAATTGCAACCTGATGCTTGGGTGCAATGTTCTGATGCTCGGGAGCGACACACTGTTGCTTGGGTAGAGTGTCATGCTCTTACTTTTCTTTGAAGGTAGTTAGTTTGGAAGCAAAGAAATGGATCTCCTCTACGTGGTTTGTCATCTTTGTCATTTCTTCTTTTGAATAGAATAATTGTTGTAGGTCTTCCTTGGTCCCTACACTTGCCATGATGTTCCTGAATTGTTGGACCACTTCGTTAGAAAATCATAAGATATTCTTAGCTTCATCTTGGTAGAAATCAAGGCCGATCCCTGTGAACAAGACATCTATTTCTTCCACCATTCTAGGACTTCTTTATGCTTCTCCAGTATGGTGGCTTGACATTTTTCATAAACGCTAATTATCTTGGTTATGTGCTTGATCCATATCTCAAAATTGTCTAGCTCCTCACTTTCATATATCTTTACCAGGATCTGGAAGCACTGTCTCTTAATGATCTACAAATATTGGAGGGTGGCTCACCATTTGCTTGTCTCAAACTCTAGGCCACCCTCATTTGTCATTAAATCGATTACATTTATATCCTCTATAAGAATAACCCTATATGGTTTGAATATTTTCTTGATGTCACCTTCCCCGTACTACTCAAAATCTTCCTTCTAATCTGCACTTTCTTTGATGAAGGATGGGGTTAAACCTCCTGGCAAGTCTAGGGTGTTTCTCTTATCCTCTCGACAGTTGGGGTCAATAGGACCAACCATTTTGTGAATGAATTTCTTCAAGGCCTCATTTTGTTCCGTCAAGGTTTTTATTGTCTCCTCATCCTTACTCATGAAACCCAGGGCATGTTTAAGCCCTAAGGCTGCTAGTGTCTTGCTCCCTTCCCTGGTGGGTTCCCCCAAATCTACCTCCTCAAATGTGTAGTCTTTCGGAGTTGCTTGCGTTTGAGAGGTGCTAGCGGATGGGACTGCAACTTGTGCCTTCCAACACTCACTAGTATCTTGAGTGACATAGGACATTGTCCATGGTCGTAATGTGATTTTAATTCAATGGAAAGCTTTCCCTAAGGATGCCATATCTATATTTTCCCCTTCAACATCATCTATATAAGTTCTTCTCCTTAGCTGGATTTCTTTAGTAAACCATGTAGCCTTACTAGATGCGGTGACCGGCTCATATGGGGTAACCTGAAGAACTGAATCCAAATTTTGGGACCCTGGAGTCACCTCTTTATGTGGCCCCTCTCATGGTTCCTATCTCTATTCCCCCTTATTTATTTCTCCTCGGTGTGCTTCTTCCTTTTCTCTTTCCTCTTCCACCTGGTCTCTTTCTTCCATTGCCTCATCTTGTTTCTCTTGGCCTTTGTATTCGTCTCCTGAGGAGCTAACCAACACTTTGGTATTGAGACCAGTCATGACCTTCAATTTGGATTCAAAGGGTGACACATCATCTCTAGCTACTAATCCTCTAGGGGTTGAGATGTGGCTAGGCAATGGGCTTGCCGATGGTGGAGTGGGTGTTGGGAGATTTGGAATTAGAAGTGGAAGAGTAGTTGGTGGAGTTTGGAGAAATGGTGGTGGAGTAGGAATAGGAGGTGGAACAGTAGTTGGTGGATCAGGAATGTGAGGAGGCATTGTAACAATAATGGTCTCTATTAAAGGCTCACTTCTAGTCACCTCATGGGCGAGTAGGGACTCTTGATTCCTAAGCCCTTGATCTTCTTTAGAGCTTTCTCCCACAATAGGTATATTTGGATTTGGATTAGTAAATTGAGTGGGAGGTGGAGTTAGGGTTACTTGTGGTTGGAAAAGAGAAGGAAAACCAGCTTCATACCCAGTTGCATAACCCGACATGTCCTGGCCTTGGTCTGAGAAACCTTCCAGACCCTCAAAGTCTGATATTTGCAACCCATCCGATCCTAGAGCATCCAAGGGGTTATCATGCTCTTTAGGATCCTCTTGGTGTTTCAAACTAGTCTCCTTTTCTTTCCTTTTGTGATACCTTGTTCTTTTGACTAGAGGGACCTCTCCCTCTTCCTCATGTTGTGGGTCTTCTTGTATAATTTCTAATTGTGGAGACATAGAAGCTTTCTTCCTCTTATATGTCTTCTTGAACTTTCCGGTGGCAGGAAAAGATTGTCCAAAAGTGGAGGGTCCTTCATTCAGTGAAGCCTGTGCTGGCCCCATGGGAGGATCTATCTATCCAGTCATTCTTGTCCTGGGAGCCTTGGGCCTTGGGTTTGACCAATACTCCACTGCATGTTCATGGCCATATACCATGCTTGGTTTATGTGGTGGTGCCTTCTTTTATTGTGACACTGTACTTTTCTCTCCGCGCTATTTATATGCTTGCTTGGGTGGATCCATTAATGTTTTCACAAGTATTGGGCTCATCTTGTAGGGCCTCTTAATCCATTCCTGCGTTGTCCTCATCACATGCCTTGCCCAGAAATCAATATCGTCATTTTCATCCTTATTGACCTCTACATTCATGATGGGCCTGTCATATATCTTTTCATCTATGTAAATGGTCTCCTAGAACTCATTTGAATCATACTCCCAAACTTTTGAGGGAATAAGAGTCTTTATGAATTCCTTTTCCAAGGTATGGGTCATTCTACAATAATACCAGATTCTGACCTCGTGATCATCTACACAGTTCATCTAGTGATCCTCCAAGTGTGGTTCGTGAATGTAGAATTTTCCAATAATGTGGCTGTAAGTGCCAATAGGGTCAAAACAAGGCCGCACTGTCTTGTAAAGTTGCAGGGGATAGTCATCCCATTAAAAAGACAAAGATTTACAAACCTTCATATCATGTAGGGTATATGGTCCTAATGAGATTGGAAAATCCCAGTAGTTCTTCTTTTTGTTCTTTATGTGTTCATATGCATCTGCGAGTTGCCTTGCCATCTCCAAAATTATTATCCAGTCGGATGGATATCTAGGCAAATTATTTGGTTTCACAGTTGATCCCGCTATCCGAATGTACGTGAAGGTTCTAAATTATATGTAATAGGCCCCTATGGACCTCACATTGGAAGATGCTTCTTATGACATCCTTTTTTCAAAATCATCCTCAATAGATCAGATGATTGCAAAAATGAAGGCATCACTGACTATCTTGTAGTTTGTGCTGTCCTTTGATATTTTTTCCCTTTTCTATAATTGGGGGTATACGATGTGAGGCCATGCATTGGGATCATTTAGGCTTCCCCTCTTGATGAGTCCTGGGTAATCTGCGCTTGCTACCAATAGGTACACCATGTAAGTACTCAAGTAAAACTTGGGGTTGTGTTTTACTGCCACCATCTATTCATCCAACGTCTCACTGATGATGGTTCCCCAATCGAACCTAGACCTACGTCCTTTGAGTCTTTCTATTAGGAGAATCATCCAATTCTCCAGTTGAGAGGATTGCGGTAACCCATATACTCGGCTCAACATTGTTATGGCTACCTTGATATCATCCTTCATGTATCCCCTCTGTAGATCTATCTTGTCCAGCTTATTTTTGGGGAGAGGTTGTTTGAGGTAATTTTCATTGACTATCTCATAGGATTCATCCCCTTTGTTCCTGAACCACAAGTTTCCCTTCTCTATGAAAAAGTCATAGAACTTTTCTATGCCTTTGGGGAGGTTGAAGACATCCTCTATGACGTCCAGCCTAATATCCAATACCACTTGGCCCTCTATATTCTAAACCACCTTTTGGTCGAAGTCATAATGGTGCACCAAGGTCATGATCAGTTCAAGTGAGGTCATGACCACTGGGTTGGCTGCCGTGTTAACCAGTCTTGCTAATACAAATGAAGTACAATCCTCTAATCTTCTGAGTGGTTGGGCACACCTTGCCAGGAATTCATCCCAATCTACATTCCCAATATCTGTATCGGTGATTTCACTATGCCCGTTGCCAATCTCGGAAGGGGGAGCATTTCCCTTGTACAGGTACTTCATGGGTGAAGCAATATTTTTCTTAGGCATTCCTGTAATAAAACATGCAAGTATCAATATCTTATTTGAATAAAAAACTGAAAGAAAGCTAACTAATCTAAGAAAACAGAGCAAAAAACTCTCTAAGTATCCAGGAATGTATATTTTTGCACTTTCGGCCCTTTCGGGGTTTCGGGCGACGAAAACGGGTTCAGAGGCAAAGAAGGCCAAAAGTGTGAAAAGCCACCATTGAAGAGCGACTTTCGTTAGAATTTTTGGCATCCAAAAGTCTGAATGTTTTGTGGACACCAAGAATCCAAAATCACGATGCTCGTAGATCAAGTTTTCAAGGATTTAGACTTGTCAGAATTCTGGGCCTTTCAGAGGTTCTAAATGCTATAAAGGCTGAATCTCCAAAATCACAATGAGTGACAGGGATTTCAGTGATTTAGTCTTGTCATAATTACAGACCTTTTAGAGGTCCAAAATGCCAAAAAGGCTGAATCTTTGAAATGATGAAGACTACAACTCAACCCGGTTTTTGGCCTTTCGGAGGCCAAAAACCTGCAACAAAGGTCACGACCAAGGGGAAAGGGAAATCCACACGCCCTAGGCCAGACAAGCACTGGGAGTGCAAAACCCTAAAACATAACCAAGGAGAGGAAGACAAAAAGTGAGACAGTGAAGAAGGAACCCACCTCAAAAGAGCTAGGAGCAGGGGAGGATGACACAACGAAGCTTGGAGGTGCGAAGTGATCAGTCTCAGGGATCGGGGGTAAAAATGGAAAAGTCACAAGCTCTCAAGGATTTTGGAGTAAAAAACATGAAATGAATCGGTTTAGGGCCTCTTAATCAATTTATAACATGCGGGCTTATGTCAGCATGTTCGGTGTTTTTAGGGTCTGAAACACCAAAAGTCAGGAGGTAGACACCTTCGTCCTTTCGGTGTTTTCAGAGGCCAAAGACACTGAAAGGGCCGAATTTTGGCCTTTCGGCCATTTTGGTATTTTAGAGTACTATGGTCCTCCGAAATGCCAAAAGGGATGAAAGGCCAAAAAAGATGTCTTTCTTTATTTTATCATGCTGAAATCCTTTCTTTTGAGACTAACCGGGCGAGGACTCAAGGGGGCAGAAAAAACCGAAAGCCAAAAGACAAAATAAGGGGGTCCCCATGGTCAGAGGAACATAAAAAATGGGTTGTGTGTTGTGGACCCACAACAAATAGCACTGAAAAAAGGAGGAATGACGAAGGCATTTCTTCATCATCAATACTCTTCCAGAATGTAGCTTTGCACTAGAATGAAACCAAGAGGTGTTGGTGTTGATAATCTTTCAATGTCTTCCAATCCAAGGTTTTCCAATGGTTTCCCATTGTGTGTTCATGTGTATTCATTTCTTGACCCTTAATTTTGGTAACCAGAACTTTTTCCAACTACTCCCAACCTTCGCCAAGTAGACCAGGGTTTCCCAGAAAGAGCTTTGCTGCCAGTCAGGTGTTCATAGTCCTGACAAAGTTTTCCCCAAATCCCAAGTATAACCTTTCTCTACTGCCAGTCAGGAATTCATAGCCCTAGTAGAGGTTTTCATAGTCACCCAAGTCCATTCTATCTTCTAGGCTGTAGCTTTCTTTCTTTTGAGAGTTCTTTCTTTAGAGAATCCTTTTGTTTCTTTTGCATGCTTCTGAAATGTGTCATACTTTGAATGTTCATGTACTCCATGTGTTCAGGTCCATAATAACTTTTCTTTTGTATTTGTCTTGATCTAAGAAATGATTAGGTTGTGTTTCCCATATCTCACACTTGTGACCTCTTTGGGGCACTTTTCTTTTGTGTGCTTCTTTTGCTCTCTCTTTACCTTTTCTCCCTTTTTGTTATTGCCTTTGCATTAAGTTCAGACTTGGGTTCTGGGATCGGTGGGTACCCGAACCTACACACTCATGCTGGTTGCAACTGAAAAATGCCCAAGACACCGATGATCTTGGGCATCATCTCTTAGTGTATTATGTGATCAGGATGACCAAGCTTTGAACTTCTTCTTATCTGTCAATGATAATTATCACCACTTTGCCTTTTGGGAGTGTCCCTTGCGTTGCACGTATCTTTGGAGAATTTGACTAAGAAATAACCCTGCTCTGATCTATAGACTACCTTGGAATGGATCCAAAGCACACTGCCCCAAAATGAGCCCCAACAAAAGGAAAAAAAACACCATGGACAGAGGAAAGTACTGGCGGCAAAGGTGACGAAAAGAAAAAGAAAGGAAACAAAGAAGAAAAAGGGACTATGGTACAAGGCATGGAAAGCAATCCCGCTTAGGATACAAAGTAACATTTGAGGAATTTCCCATTGAATGGAAATGGGGTCAACTCTCCATTCAAAGTGCTGATCCTAAAAGTGTTTTCCCCCAAGATCTCTGATATTTGGTAAGGGCCTGTCCACAGTCTTTGGAACTTGGTGTGGCTGCCCGAATTTTCTTTCACCTTATCCCACATGAGGACAATTTTGGAAATACAATAATGGGAAAGAAAGATACTGAGAGGAGGGGGGGGGGGGGGGAANGAGGGGGGGGGGGGGTGAATCAGATCTTCAAAATTAAACACTTAAAATAAACTGATCCACATTCATACATAAATGAATCTAATGTAATCTCAAATAGAATCCACACCATGAAATAAATAACACATTAAAAAATAACTTGGTAACCCAAAAACCTAAATAGGTAAAACTGGGGTGGGGCTAACACCCACAAAATTCTCCACTACTGCAATAATAAAGTGTACCTATTAAGGTTACAATGTTATTAAAGGATTTAAACTTACAATGAAGTAAGCACTCTGTTAAGAGATATATAAAGGCCTGCTAAAACCACTCTGTTAAGAGATTTTCACTTGATACAATGATTAAAAGTTCTCAAGTATTGATCCTTCGATATGCACTTTGATGCTGATGACAGATCTCCTCTTTTTAGTATTTCTTCTGATCTTATAATCTGATATACCTTTACTCTATTGTTCACTGTGTTATGCTCTGCTTGATCTCTGCTTCTGAACAAAATAACCCTCTATGCATTTCACTTCAAAATGTAGTCACTTCAACAATTACTCTTCTACCTCTTGCACATACATAAAATAGGGT
>MU223997.1:626965-637662 GCA_018584345.1 Thuja plicata | reverse complement strand
GTAACCCAGAAACCCAAATAGGTAAAACTGGGGTGGGGATGACACCCACAAAATTCTCCACTACTGCAGTAATAAAGTGTACCTGTTAAGGTTACAATGTTTGATTACAAAATTTAATCTACCCTGTTAGAGGTTTGCTCAGTTAAGAGCTTCAGATCATTACAATCTACCCTATTAAAGGATTTAAACTTACAATGAAGTAAGCACTCTGTTAAGAGATAAATAAAGGCCTGCTAAAACCACTTTGTTAAGAGATTTTCACCTGATACAATGATTAAAAAGTCTCAAGTATTGATCCTTTGATATGCACTCTAATGCTGATGACGGATCTCCTCTTTTTAGTATTTCTTCTGATCTTATAATTTGATATACCTTTACTCTGCTATTCACTATGTTATGCTCTGCTTGATCTCTGCTTCTAAACAAAATAACCCTTTGTGCATTTCACTTCAAAATGTAGTCACTTCAATAATTACTCTTCTGCCTCTTGCACATACATAAAATAGGGTTTCAAAGCAATCTAATATATCTATATAGATCTGACAGTGAGATCTAGATCAATGATCAAGATCCAATACCCATACCATGATGGTATTACATTAATGGTTACAATGAGTAATGCATAAGATAAAACAATTAAATGCATAATTAACTCCGTATAAGAATATTAAATACATACATTAGTCGGTCCAAAAAGCTTATACAAGTCAGCCGGATCACTTATCCTTGAAGTTTGTATCATTCTTGACAAGTATACAAAAACTGTCCTGCTCGGCATTTAACATCCCTGTCTACTCGGCTCGGCAATGTAACTTGGCTCGGCAATGTAACTCGACATACTGAAAAATTGCTCGGCAATGTTGCTCGGCCTTGTATAGTTTTAGCTCGGCCACAGTGATAGCCAACTAAAATTGCCTAATGAAATGACTAAGTGTTGGGCACTAATCATCAATAGAACTTAAAGATTAATAGACAAGGTCAGAGATCTAGAAGGCTTTAATGGTATCTCTCTTGACGAACCACCTCTTGACTATGGCTTGATGTTTTGATACATACTCTAAAGCTAATGTTTGTTTCTCCTCTAAGTTAAGGAGATTCATGAGCCGGACTTGTACTTGATCTTCTCCTCCCACATATTGGTCCATAAACCTGAGGACTAGGATCTTTAAGTTCATAGGGAAGACCGGTTGTAAGCCATAGACTAGTTGGTATGGAGATGTCCCCAGAGCATTTTTGATCCTTACGCGATTAGTCCACAAAGCGTATTTCAGTTGCGTGTGCCAATCCCTGGGGTTGTCATCCATGAGGTGTTTGATCACTATTGTTAAGTTCTTGTTTGTAGACTCTGCTACACCATTGCCTTGTGGATAATAATTTGAAGAGAACTTGAGGATTACCTTGTTTTTGAAGGCCAATTGTGTGAGCGAGGCAGAAGAAAAAGAGGGAGCATTGTCACATACCAGATAGAATGGTATCCCAAACCTTGTTATGATGTACTCCTCCAAGAATTTGGTCACGACCTCTGTAGTACAATACTTCAGTGCTTGGGCCTCCCTCTAGCATGTGTAGTAGTTGGTAGCTGTCAAAATGAACTTGTGTCCTGCAGACGAAGGGGGGTTAATCATTCCAACAAAATCTAAGCCCCATTGGGAAAATGGGTGTACCTCATATACTAGTTGTAAGGGCATTGTGGGGTTTCTCTCTTTCATTGCACTGGTTTGGCAAGTGTGGAAAGCCCTCACATGTTTGCTGGTGTCTCTGAATATCGTAGGCCAAAAATATCCTACCCTTAAGATTTGGTGAGAAGTTGCATCAGTTGACCCGTGTCCCATTTCGTATTTGTCATGGAAATCTTCCAAGATTTTCTTTGCCTTGAGTCTATCCAAGCACCTTAGGTATAGACCCTCATAATTACATTTATAGTTGTCCATTCTTCAACAAGTAGGAGCTTCTTTTAATTCTCAAGGCTCTTCTCTGGGAACCACTCACCTCCTCTGGGCAAAGGTTTTGCAACAAATAATACACTATGTCTTGGTACCATACATCACTAATCACACCTTGATCGGTGTAGGTTTGGAAAAACAGACCTTATTCAACCTCAGAGATCAACTTTGTCTGGCCTTGGCCCCTTACTAGTTTCATTGGTTGGATTTCAAGGTCAAATTCTTGGAGGATTGCCATCCATTTTCCTCTCCACTCTCCCAGTTCTTTCTACATCAAAAGGGACTTTACGGCTACATCTGGGACTATCCCAATGACTTTACTTCTCAAGATGTAATGTCTAAAATTTTTTACCACTTTGACGAGAGTGAACGGCTGTTTATCCAAGTTTGGGTATCTGAGCTCAGCGTCTTTGAAAGGGCAACTCATGAAAGCTATGGGTCTTTCGTCTTCACTGTTCTTCTTCTGTGTGAGGATTCCTACACATGAGTGCTCAGATGCAAAAGAGTAAACCTTAAAAGGGATAGTGTAGTGCGGGCTGACCAGGACCGGTGTCATAGTGATGGCATTCTTAATCTCCTCAAAGGATTTCTTGGCTAGGAGAGCCCATCCAATCTTGGCATCTTTCTTGAGCATGTCGTTCAACAGTTTTACTATCTCTGTGAAACCGCTAATGAACTTCCTTACGAAGTTGATCTTTCCGAAGAAAGATTTTAGTTCTTTGCAGCTATGTGGTGGTGCCAACTTCAGAATGGCCTCTACCCTTTCAGGGTCTATGTATATTCCATTTTCAGAGATGATATGCCCCAAGAGCTTGCCTTCAGTCACCCCAAACACGCATTTCTTGGGGTTGAGGGAAATCCAAAATTCCCTGCATATATGAAGGCATTTTCTGAGATCATTTAAGTGGTCATTTCTTTGTTTTGAGAAGATTGTGAGATCATCCATGTAGATGATAATGCACTTCCCAACTAGTCATTTGAAAGCTATGTCCATTTACCTCTGAAACATGTCCCCAATGTTAATCAGTCTGAAAGGCATCCGACAATAGGAAAAAGTCCCCCATTTAGTTGTGAATGTCATTTTCAACCTATCCTCTTCTTGCACCATCACCTGGTTGTAACCCAAGTAACCATCTAGAAATGACATCATTTGAGACCCATTGACCTTTTGCAACACTTCATCAAGAGAAGGGAGCGGGTAATTATCCTTTTGAGAAGACCTGTTAAGGTTCTAAAAATCCATGCACAATCTAATCTCCCCAGTTTTCTTCCTCACGGGTATCGGATTTGCAACCCAAGTGGAATGATAGATTGGAAAGATGATTCTGGCATCGAGCAAATTTTGAACTTCCCTTTGGATTAAGGGTTCCATAGTAGGGTTCACAGGCCTTTGTTGTTTCTTGAAAGGCTTGGAGTATGGTTTTAGAGGGATGTTGTGCACTATGACAGAGGTGTCATATGTCTTGAATTCTTCATAGCTCCATGCTATGACATCTTGATATTCAGTGAGGAGCTGGACCATTTTCTCCTTCTCCTCCTTGGTCCCTACCTTTTCGATGTGGACCTCTCTAGGTTCCTCTCCTCTACCAAGGTTGTATGTACCACATTCTTTACCATTAGGTGTTACATCTGGGTGTCTCCTCCCTATAGTATTGTTGTTGTCAAAGATCCTCTCTAGTTCTACCATCCCTTTGGGTATGGCGTTGGTCCTTAGATTTATGACACCTTGATCATCATGATCTTTGGGTTCCACTGCTTCTTGACCTTCCTCCTCCTCATCTATGATCTATTTTTGAACATACCAGCACACATGATAAAATCCAAGATGTGCTGATCATCTTGGAAGACTTGAAAATTAGTGACGTTGTCTTGAATGGCTAGGGCTGCAACAAGTTCAACAAAGAATTTCTTTAGCTTGGATTTCTCCATTGGATGTAATGAACTAGCCAATATGGCTAGGGCATCGGTGACAACATTTTTCTTCTTGGGATGGTTTTGATGTCGAAAGCATCGAAATTGTTAATTAGGTCCCATGCTCTATTTTGGTAGGCTGAGAGCCTCTTATCATTGCAAGTATACTAAATACAGATCTTCTTGACGACCAATTGCGAGTCCCCTTCTACTGTCAAGATTTTTATTCCTTTTTTGTGGGCCAGGAGAAGTCTGCAGACCAGCGCTTCATATTCTGCAACATTGTTAGTGCATAGAAATTGTAACCTATAAGCGACATAGAAAGACTTACCTCTTGGGTTTATCAATTCGATCCCCACACCTGCTCCCTGTTTACATTTGGAACCATCGAAGCACAATTTCCATATCTAGGTTTTCTTAGTAGGGCAAGACTTGGATGATTTTCTCTTGGGAGAGCCTTTGGTTTCGATTTTCCACCCCTTTTCTCCATCACTGTCAGAAGAGGTTGATTCTCCAGGATTTTGGGTATGTCCAGGTTAGGGGTTTTCAGCACTTTCACCGCCTTCGTCTTCTAGCATTCCTTTGAAAGGGGGGCATGCTTCATCATCAGAGGTACTCTAGTCACTAAGTATGTTCATAGTAGGACTTCTATCATCCAAGTCTAACCTATTATCTCGATCCCAGCTTGGAGTGATTATATTGACTGGGCTATCTATTTTTGGAGGGGTGTTACTTTTGTCTTCGCTCTCGAGGATGTCCTCTTTTATTTTCTGGGTTTTTGATAGCTCACTTGACAAGGTGATCTGGGTCAATACCCATGATAATGCTTCCTTGGACTTGGGGCATGTGAACTCAGAATGGCTAGCTTGGTGTAGTCGGCAATACCCTGGTAGTAACAAAATGTTATGGTCTGCGTCCTGACCTCAGTGCCATAAACTAGCTATCATGCTATTGATGAAATGTTGGAAGATTTCATCATCAATATCTAATTATAAGAGACCTATAATGGGGTTGTGTTCTAATTCTTTAGCTTCCTTGATTCAAAACATGAGGATGTTGTCCATCCGATAAGTGCCCAAATCTGTCTGGGTGAGCATGACTTCAATTGGGGCATTGTACTCAGTGATCATCTTCCTCAATTTATGCTTTGTATCAATCTTGATATGGTCATTTATACCTCTCCATGGTAGCCACAGCTGGGTGAAATCTATGGAAATCCACCCTCTCAAGCACTTGGTCCATTCTTGACTCAACATCATCCCATAAGTTTCAGTTATGTCTACATATGCACATCAATGTGTTCTTGTATTCTGGGATCTAAAACCAATTGAATATGTACATATTTGAGCACACATATCATGTTGACCTCAGTCTTATCCAATTGCATGACCATCCCTAACTTCTGGCAAATTGACAGTGGCATGATGTTACACGAAGCTCCTGAATCAATCAAGCACTTGTGTAGGTTCTTTCCAAACATCCGTAGACTGAGTAAGAATGGTGGGACCTCTATCCTATCCTTGAACATTGTGGGGAAAGCCTCAGATGTGTTGATACTAGATTTAGGCGTCCTTGTATTATTGGCTGACGAGCCAAGTTTTGAGTGGTCCAGAGATCTTAGAAGGGCCTCCTTTTGAGATTGGCAGCCTTGTAGTAACTCAAAAACATATATGTTCACTTTAGTTTTATTTAGTTCATCAACCATGCTATATTTATAACTTGACTAGGCTGCACCTCTGTAGCTGACATATGTACTTGCTATAGGGGGTGTGGGACCATTCGGGGGAATAGTGTCGGTGAGAGGTTCTTTTCTGCTCTGAAGGTTGTATGCATTTTTTTGATCATTAGGGAAGGCATGAATATTTAGGCTCATTTTGTCTCTGGAAGGGAAACACAAACTCATCCTCTCCTGCAAAAGCATCTGAGCCTTCCTCATTTCTTGACTCATAGGAATCGAACACCATGGCATTAAATTGTACCCGGTGCTCCTCTAGGTTTTGGATGTAGTGATCACAGGAGTTGTTCCTATACCCATCATTTCTTTGGTGTGATCTTGGAGCCCCAAAAAAATTATCCTTTGAAGCCTCATAAGCATTGGCATCATTTCCTGGGATGCTGCCGTTGTTGGGTCTAGTGCTCCATGGCCAGTTTTGCCTTTGCTACCCAAATGTTTTCTCCTGTGTATTGTTGTTACGTGTTGAAATTCCAATTTGGATTTTAAGGATATGTATTTGGAATAGCAAGTTCTCGTTGATATTCACCTTGATTTTGGGATGGGTTTAACTTCATCCAGGTGAGCTTGTCGGTGAGTTGTGACAAGGTCGTCTTCATGGTGTCTAGCTCAAAGGCCATGAGAGCATCACACTCTGCTTGGGGTATAACTCTCTACTCCACAAATGTTGTATTGTGAGCCTCATAACCTGGATAAGTAATAGATGGGGGTACGACTGCAAATGGTTGTGCCAGAATGAGATTCAACATAGGTGTGTGAGTGGCTAGAACTTGATTGTTGGCTGCAAATGGATGTGGGACAGCAAGGTTATTCATGATAGGTACTACTTCATAACTTCCTTCTTGCGGGTCCATCTGCTGGGTGAATGTGATGGATTCATTGTACACCTTTTCCATTGTGTCCCTATCCACTGGGGGAAGCCTCCTTAGAAAGATTGAGGTGAAAGGATACAAAGCCTTCAAATAAACTTGTATGATAGCCTCATCTGGTATGGTGTAAGGAGTTTCCAACTTTTGATGCATTTTGTGAAAATGATGATTGAACATAGTGATGGGTTCCATAGGATCTTTCCTCATTGTGATGAACTGGTGATGTGTTGTGGCAGGATCCACATATAACATGAATTGATTGAGGAATTTGGTTTCAAATTTGTTCCACGCAGAGATAGACCCTCATGGTGAATTCAGATACCAATTGTATGCAAACTCTCCCAAAGTGTATGGGAATAGATGATAGACAATGTCATGGTGGGAAATATATTTACGGTTACAAATTTCCTTGAAGGCATAGATGTGTTCTTTTCTTGTCATTGATTTTCCATATATGAATTGGGTGCAAAAATACTCTAGATTTTTGGGTAACTCATGGAGCTGCCCAACAAAATTTAAAGGTGAGCTTGGTGTGTTGGTGAAAAAGGCCATCGAAGGAGGTTGCTGCAAATTTTGATTTTGCACATTCTAATTTTGCACTATGGCTATGATGATAGTTGGGACAGTGATATGTGATTTCTGTCCAAGAGAATTCTGAGGCTCAGTAAGGTGGTGAGAGGATTTTTCTTTGTTCTTCCCTTTGTCGCTGCGAGCTCTATGATGGTGGGTGAGTTCAAGGAACTTGCCTCTCTTTGGAGATGATCTAAGCACTCGTTCGAATCTCTTTGGAGAGAAAGATCCAATGTTATCTAGATTTTGAATTTTGAGGCCCTTCTTCTAGCGCCACTTCTGTTGAGCGTTGTTTTGACACAAGCCAACATGCTAGGATCTTGAGATTTGATTTCCTCTCTTGAAAGAGTAATGAGGTTATTCCCAAGGTTCTCTAGGGTCGGGTCACAACCTGCTTGGTTACTCAGTTGAAGATAAATGTGATTGTTCATGAAGAGGCCTTTACTGGTACGTTCAAGACATCAAAATGCAAAACACTTTAGTTCTTTTTTGGTATTTTCCGTTTTAACAAATATGAGGGTTTGATAAATAAAATGCAAATTTTTATTTTCCAAGGTGTTTAGATTTTCAGAATTAAAAGACTGAAGAGAGTAGAGAGTAGAGTAACGAGGAATAACAAAATGACTGAAAATGAAATCCTATGGACATAAAATGTTTGTAAACCCTTCCTTGCAAATTGAATGATTGGAGAGATTTGAAGTTAACCCATGAAACATAAATCAGACCAAGTCACAATTCATTGCCCCATAGATGCAAGCATTTGGAGAGAAGACATATTCACTCATGCAAGATATTCAATTCGATCAAATCGTGAAACCACCAAGATGTGCGCACCCACAAGATAGATTTATCGTTAAGTCCAAAGATGATCTGTTCCACGCATTCGTCACAACAAGGTAAATAAAACATCAACAAACTCCAACTAAATAAAAGAAAATTCGAAGCACAATAAACAAGAAGCTCTCTAAAAATAATGAATAATGCAAGCATACATTAAATAATTTCACATAGGTAGCAGAAATTCACACACCATGAATGAAGCACCAAATGTATGTCTTTATTGTATTAAGAATCCACCTTTTTACATTTATTTGTGATTACAATATATAGAGTTTGATCCACAACTCTGAATTCTAAATTTAGGGCTTCAGAGAGAAAAAATAAATTAAACTAAGACTTTGATGAAAGGGAAACTACTCTTAACTGACACTAGATAACTTGCATGGATTCTTGAATCCATTTACAATCATTTTTCCCATGCTAGGAGGGTGAAACTTGCCAAGAAGAAAGAAAGAAAAGGAGGGTCAAACTCGCCAAGAAGAAAGACAAAAAAGGAGGGTTTTTTTTCTGAAAACTTGGAGTCTTCTTCTCGTTTCTTGAATTTTTCATTAGATTCTTCATCTGGAGGTTCTTCTAGAGGTGGAGATTGGTAAGAGACCCTTAGTCCCTTCAAAATGAACTCAAGCTAACCATCAATCTGATCTAGAGTTCAACTGGTGTCAAAAAATGTGATCTCACTGAAAAACACCCAGATTTTTGGACCCCGGCCTCAACTCCAAAAATTTTTAATGCCCCAAAATTTCATAAGTGTTAAACAACCAAAATTCTGGTTTGAAGTTCAAACTTGTTGGAGGCCAAAAAGGAAAAAATATCTAGAAGGCCAAAAGGCCAAAAAATTAGAGGGTTAAAAGTCCGAAAAACTTGGAGGGCTCAAAGGCCAAAAAACTTGGAGGGACAAAAGGCTGAAGAACCTGGAAGGCCAAAAGGATGAAGAACTATCTTGCTTGTGGGGATAAAAGATTCAAAGGCTGAAAGGTTGAACTCTGCCTTAGGGAATTCTATCCAATGTTTGGAGATTTCTTCTTCAAAATGTTTTAGCGGTCTAAGGGGTGAGTTTGGGAATACTTCTGGGTGTGCAGCCCGGAGCCTATGTATGAGCTCCTCAACTTCCTCATAGTTTATCTTCTTCACTTTTACCTTGTTAACCTTTTATTCTTTCTTTTCTTTGAAGGTAGTTTGTTCGGAAGCAAAGAACTCGATCTCCTCTATGTGGTTTGTCGTCTTTGTCGTTTCTTCTTTTGAATAGAATAATTGTTGCAAGGCTTCCTTGGTACCTACACTTGCCATGATGTCCCTAAATTGTTGGACCACTTCTTTAGATGGTGGTAAGATATTCTTAGCTTCATCCTGGTTCAAATCAAGGCCAATCCCTATGAACAAGACATCTATTTCTTCCACCCATTCTAGGAATTTTTTTCTGCTTCTCCAGTACGGTGGCTTGACATTTTTCATAAATGCTAATTATCTTGATTATGTGCTTGATCCATATCTCAAAATTTTCTAGTTCCTCACCTTCACATATCTTTACTAGGATATGGAAGTGCTATCTCTTGATGATCTGCAAATCTTGGAGGGTGGCTCGTCATTTTCTTGTCTCAGACTCTAGGCCACCCTCACTTGTCATTAAACCAATTAAATATGTAGCCTCTATGAGAATAACCCTATATGGTTTAAATATTTTCTTAATAGCACCTTCCCCATACTTCGCAAAATCTTCCTTCCAATCTGTACTTTCTTTGATGAAGGATGGGGTTAAACCTATTGGCAAGTCTGGGGTGTTTCTCTTATCTAACATTTCCTGTAATGAGGCCTCTAGGTAGTTAGGGTCAATAGGACCAGCCATTTTGTGAATGAATTTCTTCAAGGCCTCATTCTATTCCGTCAAGGTTTTTATGGTCTCCTCATCCTTACTCATGAAACCTAGGGTATGTTTAAGCCCTAAGGCTTCTAGTGTCTTGCTCCCTTCCCTAGTGGGTTCCCCCAAATATACCTCCTCAAATGTGTAGTCTTCCAGAGTTGCTTGCATTTGAGAGGTGCTAGCGGATGGGACTGCAACTTGTGCCTTCCAGCGTCCCCTAGTGTCTTGAGTGACATAGGACATTGTCCATGCTGGTAATGTGATCTTAATCTGATGAAAAGATTTCCCTAAGGATGCCATCTCTGTATTTTCCTCTTCATCATCATCTGTATAAGTTCTTCTTCTTAACTGGATTTCTTTAGTAAACCATGTAGGCCTACTAGATGCGGTGACCGGCTCATATGGGGTAGGATGAAGAACTGAATCCAAATTTTGGGACCCTGGAGTCACCTCTTTATTTGGCCCCTCTCCTTGTTCTTGTCTTTGTTCCCCCTCATTTAGTTCTCCTTGGTGTTCTTCATCCTTTTCCCTTTCCTCTTTTGCCTGGTCTCTTTCTTCCATTGCCTTATCTTGTTTCTCTTTCCCTTTATCTTCATCTCCTGAGGAGCTAACCAACACTTCAGTATTGAGACCAGTCATGACCTTCAATGTGGCTTCAAAGGGTGACACAACCTCTTTGGCTACTGATCCTCCAGGAGTTGGGATGTGGCAAGGCAACGGGCTTGCTAATGGTGGAGTGGGTGTTTGGAGATTTAGAATTAGAAGTGGAAGAGTAGTTGGTGGAGTTTGGAGAAATTGTGGTGGAGTAGGAATAGGAGGTGGAACAGTAGTTGGTGGATCTGGAATATGAGGAGGTGTTGTAACAATAATGGTCTCTATTGTAGGATCATTTCTAGTCACCTCTTGGGCGAGTAGGGACTCTTGATTCTTGAGCCCTTGATCTACTTTAGAGCTTTCTCCCACAATAGGTATAT
>MU223997.1:583450-617028 GCA_018584345.1 Thuja plicata | reverse complement strand
AAAGATCATGGTTTATATGGTTATATCTTGTATATGATTATGCTTGATCATTTACAAGGTATTTTATTAGTTGGTTCAGTAAAGATACATGACAAATCAGTGTCCACATTAATAAATACTGTGTTATTAGTCATCTTATAAGGTAAAACCTGCCTGAGCATCTGTGGAGCTCAAAAGCGAAGAAGGATGTTGTTTAATCCTTAGCAATTAGGCTTTTCTTGTCTCTGAACTGTGAATCAGGATTACGAGGTAACAAGATTCAAACAAGTATATCAAGTAGTATAGTTCATACAAGAAAAATCCCTAACACCACTTGAGCCCATTTTGATATCTAGCCAATCTAATTCTTTCATCCTCCACTATCTTGGACCTTAAACATAACTTCTAAAACTCCTCTGTATATGCTTGGACTTCAAGGTCTTTTTGTCTGAGTTTTTGTCTCTTTCTATGCATTTGAACTTCATAGTCATCTGGGAGATAAGTTTGTTTCAACTTAGCCAACATGCCCTTCCATGACACAATAGGACTCTTTCCCTCTTTCTCCCTTTCATTCTGAACATATTCCCACCAGGTAAGTGCTGGTCCTCTTAATCTAGACTTAGCCACCTTGAGTTTTTGAGAATCAGTCACCCCATCACACTCAAAATGATTCTCAAGGCTGTCTATCTAGTCTAAAACTAAGTCAAAATCCATTTGTCCATTGAACAATGGCACACCCTCCAAGGATTTACCACTTAAGGCCTTCAATGCCTTCAAGAAGGGTTCCTCTGGTAAGACCGGATCAGGGGTAGGTTCTTCTTCTTCAAGGTCCCACTCCTCCTTAGCTTCTTTTTCCTCTTTCTATTCTACCTTGTCCTTGACTCTTTCAGCCTTGTCTCAGACTTCACCCAAGAGTATCTCCATTTGAGCCAATCTCTCTCTCAACAACCTATTATCCTCTTCTTATTCTTCAACTTTCTTGGCCAATTCAACATTGGTAACCATCCTACTAGATGCACTTGATTCCACACTTGAATCTTTGGTCTGCAACATCCACTAGCTTCACTACTTCTTCCCAAATCTTGAACTTAGGCTCTGATACCACTCTGATAGGGAGCCTCCTTGGTAATCTTCTAAGTTTGCTTGAAACTCTTCTTAGGCCTCTCCTAGGACCTCTAGGGCTTCCTCAATCCACCCTCTAACACTTGGAAGAATCTATTCTTCCCCTCCAACCAAGAAGCTACCTATCTTGTTCAATTCACCATTCTTGTGTTCTACAAGAATCTTCCACTCAAACCACTCCAAGCCCTAAACTTACTTTTGGATTTTCAGGAGGGTTAGGGCTTCAATATACTGCATTATTGGATTGCAACCTAGGTTTGAAGCCACCAAGTTGAACCATATTCCCATCGATATCTAGATTCCTATCTTTTAGGCCTCGTAGCCCTTTTGGCCAATTAGGCCTCCTAAATTGTAGGACAACACTTTTTTTGTGCAAAAAATTCAAAGAACCCCCAAATCTCTTCTAGTAGTCTTCAATTAAGTCAAAAACCCACAAGGATTTTCTAGGTTTCAGAGTCCAACTCTGTCCGTACATCTGGTTTCTTGAATATGGCCTTTTTCTTGTTTTTGGACCAGTTTGAGGTCTTAGCCTTCAAAACCTGGCAAGCTGATGTCTTGGGAACTCCTCCACTTTGTTGAGCATCTGCATAACATCCTTCAATACACCCATGGACTTCTTGGCTCATGAGAACACCCCCTGGAATTTTAAAGCTAGCTGTCACTTGCTCTTCCTAACCGGGCTATGCATTTAGCTCACCTAGGGAAAGTTCTTAAAAACACTTGCAAGCCTTTCCAGAGCTCCTCCTTCCATATTATTGAAGCTCCATGGACCTATTCTTCAGTCCCAGGTGGCCATATAGAACCAATGGTGGGAAGTGGAGTTAGGTCCACATCCTTGCCCCTCACTCAAAACTGGACAGCAAGCTGTTTGTAACAAAAATAATTTACAAACTACAAAAGAAAACAACTAAAAAATAAACCAACTACTTGAAAAACACTAGAAAATCTACCACAATGGCTTCAACTAGTCATAGTCTCAATTTCAATCCATGCACAACAAAATAACACCAAATTCCTTCAAATATGTTGTCTTTCCATTCCAAACTCTCTGCTCCAATATCAAAAATTTGTACAATCTCTTCTCTACCCTCAAATTAGGGTTTTTCCACCTTATATCCTTCCCACACACATTTTTCACTCCTTCTATGGGTTCAAAAACCATTACAACACCAAAACCCTCTAGACAACAAAATGTTGTCAGCAACTTTTAAAAGTTGCTAATGTTGCATAGCAACATTTTACATCTTATTTGAAACTTACACTTTTTAAGTGTTTCTCCACCAATCTAACTCATCTAACCTTAGCTAGACCACCTAGGGTATCCAAGGACCCTAAGAACCACCATGACATCACTCTTCCCTTTGATGACATCACCAAGTACAATCCACTAATCAAGAGCCAAAATGAGCTATTTTAACCAAACAAAAGCATAAAATGAAATCTAACTAAAACACTCTTGGTCAACATGACCTTATGTATTTACATTTCCCTACAGGAGGGTCTTACACACACTAGCACACCCAAAATAAAAAGAGACCACCAAACTTGCTGGCATCTCAAGGGTGCTCCTACACCAGTTTGTTTTGAGATTGAAGAGTGTCTTGACGAAGATGGACAAAAACCTTAGGTTGTTCACTTCCCAAAACATGAATATTGTTTACCTGAGTAGGTTATTTAATTAAGTGAGGGAGAGCATCAAGGATGGCATCCTCTTATCCCAAAGTATCTTTATGGTAAAGACAACTTTAGTAGAGGGACAAACACAACTCATTAATGCTACATCATGAGGAGGAAGATTATTAGAATGATTTGAAGGAATGTAATTTTTACTAGTCTCCTTTACTACAATATCATATTATTTTATGTAATTTATTTTATAGGGGAGAGAATAATGAACATCATCTTCCAAGAGGTCATCCCAAATAGGGGAATCATGACGAATATGAACATCCTGATGAATCAAGAAAATACTAGAACGGGGATTCAGAAAAACTTCATATCTTAAGGGCATTTAGTGAAATGAAAACAAGATGAGGTATAATGAGAAGAATCATCATCTTTCACCAAGGTATTTTCATGGGGAAAATACATATTAAGAGAAGAGGTAACGTCAATTTCCAATGTTTCTCCCAAGAGAGAGAGAGACCATTGAGAGAAAATTTAAAACCATCTTCTTGCACTAATATGTCCTTATGATGAACAAATTAGTTGGGAGATGGTGATATAAAAGAAGTGAAAGAAACCTCACATATATTGAATTGATTCTTTTTAACAATATCATGATGTGAATAAAAGTTGGCAGAAGCATGTTGTTTAATTTCAAAATTGACAAAATGATTGTGGGAAAAAGCCCTAAAATGTTTTTGCAACATTGAAAGATATGCATGAAAACGAAGTTAAGGTACATGAAAAAAATGAAATGAAATATTTCATTTTTGTATTGTAAGAATGAGGAAGAGACAACATGCAATGCATACAACATAGATCTAACCACCAAACTTAGAATGGAAATTTTAGAAGTTGGGTTCACCAAAATGTACAATATGAAAAGGGGATCACCTAATAGGGTCTAAGTTCTCCCCAATTCATTAGGCACTTTGGAATACAAATCCTCCTCAAGCCAAATCAGATCAACACCATAAGAAAAGATGAAGTGATGCTTATACTAAATTTAGGTCAAAAGGGGCTTCTATTCATTTTTTTGTTTAGAATTGAGAAATAAGATGAATGAAAGAGAGCTAAAAAATGATTAAATTGTATAAATTTTAAATTAAATATTTTAAAGAGGAAATAGAAGTGAAATGTGTGCACCTGGAAGTGAAATGAGGATGATAGAGCTTCATATTTGATTGTTAGACTATCACTATCCCACAAGAAACTAGAGTTTTAGATATGAGATCTCGAAGCTGTAACCTACTGACCCTAAAATTTTCATTGATTTTATGAGGGTGCAGAATGTTTGGAACATTCTACACCCAAGGTTTTGGACTAAAACTTTACATGGCATAGGAATCAAACACCATACCATTAAATTGTACCCGGGGCTCCTCTGGGGTTTTGGATGTAGTGATCACGGGAGTTGTTCCCATACCCATCATTGCCTTGGTGTGATCTTGGAGCCCCAAAAAAATTATCCTTTGAAGCCTCATAAGCATTGGCATCGTTTGCTGGGATGCTGCCGTTGTTGGGTCTAGTGCTCCATGGCCTTTTTGGCCTTTGCTACCCAAATGTTTTCTCCTGTGTATTGTTGTTACGTGTTGAAATTCCAATTTGGAATTTTAGGATATGTATTTGGACTAGCAGGTGCTCGTTGATATTCAACTTGATTTTGGGATGGGTTTAACTACATCCGGGTGAGCTTGTTGGTGAGTTGTGACAAGGTCTTCTTCATGGTGTCTAGCTCAAAGGCCATGAGAGCATCAGACTCTGCTTGGGGTATAACTCTATGCTCTAAAAATTTTGTCTTGTGAGCCTCATAACCCGGATAAGTAATAGACGGGGGTATGACTGTGAATGGTTGTGCTGGAATGAGATTCAACATAGGTGTGTGAGTGGCTAGAGCTTGATTGCTGGCTACAAATGGATGTGGGATAGCAAGGTTATTCATGATAGGTACTGCTTCATAACTTCCTTCTTGCGGGTCCATCTGCTGGGTGAATGTGATGGATTCATTGTACACCTTTTCCATTGTGTCCCTATCCACTGGGGGAAGCCTCCTTAGAAAGATTGAGGTGAAAGGATACAAAGCCTTCAAAAAAACTTGTCTGACAGCCTCATCCGGTATGGTGTAAGGAGCTTCCAACTTTTGATGCATTTTGTAAAAATGATGATTGAACATAGTGATGGGTTCCTTAGGATCTTTCCTCATTGTGATGAACTGGTGATGTGTTGCGGAAGGATCCACATATAACATGAATTGATTCAGGAATTTGGTTTCAAATTTGTTCCATGTAGAGATAGACCCTCGTGGTGAATTCAGATACCAATTGTATGCAAACTCTCCCAAAGTGTACGGGAATAGACCACAGACAATGTCTTGGTGGGAAATCTCTTTACGATTACAAATTTCCTTGAAGGCACGGATGTGTTCTTTTCTTGTCCTTGATTTTCCATATATGGATTGGGTGCAAAACTTCTCTGGATTTTCGGGTAACTCATGGAGCTGCCCAAAAAAATTTAAAGGTGAGCTCGTTGCATTGGTGAAAAAGGCCATCGAAGGAGGTTGCTACAAATTCTGATTTTGCACATTCTAATTTTGCACTATGGCTATGATGATAGTCAGGACAATGATATGTGATTGCTGTCCAAGAGAATTCTGAGACTTAGTAAGGTGGTGAGAGGATTTTTATTTTTTCTTCCCTTTGCCGCTGTGAGCTCTATGATGGTGGGTGAGTTCAAGGAACTTGCCTCTCTTCAGAGATGATCTAAGCACTCGCTCGAATCTCTCTAGAGAGAAAGATCCAATGTTATCCAGCTTTTGAGTCTTGAGGCCCTCCTTCTAGCTCCACTTCTGTTGAGCGTTGTTTTGACACAAGCCAACTTGATAGGATCTCGAGATTTGATTTCCTCTCTTGAAAGAATAATGAGGTTATTCCCAAGGTTCTCTAGGGCCAGGTCACAACCTGCTTGGTTACTCAGTTGAAGATAAATGTGATTGTTCACGAGGAGGCCTTTGCTGGTACATTCAAGACATCAAACTACAAAACACTTTAGTTCTTTTTTGGTATTTTCCATTTTAACAAATATGAGGGTTTGATAAATAAAAAGCAAATTTGTATTTTCCAAGGTGTTTAGATTTTTAGAATTAAAAGACTGAAGAGAGTAGAGAGTAGAGTAATGAGGAATAAGAAAATGATTGAAAATGAAATCCTACAGACATAAACCGTTTGTAAACCCTTCCTTGCAAATTGAATGATGGGAGAGATTCAGAGTTAACCCATGAAACATAAATCAGACCAAGTCATGATTCACTGCCCCATAGATTCAAGCATTTGGAGAGAAGACGTATTCACTCATGCAAGATATTCAAATCGATCAAATTGTGAAGCCACCAAGATGTGCACATGCGCAAGATAGATTTATCATTAAGTCCAAAGATGATCTCTTCCACGCATTCGTCACAGCAAGGTAAAGCAAACAACAACAAACTCCAAAGGGTCTCTGAAAATAATTAATAATGCAAGCATACATTCAATAATTTTGCATAGGTAGCAGAAATTCACACACCATGAATGAAGCACCAAATGTATGTCTTTATTGTATTAAGAATCCACCTTTTTACATTGATTTGTGATTACAATATATAGAGTTTGATCCACAACTCTAAATTCCAAATTTAGGGCTTCAGAGAGAAAAAATAAATTAAACTAAAACTTTGATGAAAGGGAAACTACTCTTAACTGACACTAGATAACTTGCATGGATTCTTGAATCCATTTACAATCATTTTTCCCATGCTAGGAGGGTCAAACTCGCCAAGAAGAAAGACAGAAAAGAAGGAGGGTTTTTTTTCAGAGAACTTGGATTCTTCTTCTCATTTCTTGAATTTTTCCTTGGATTCTTCATCTGGAGGCTCTTCTAGAGGTGGAGACTGGTAAGAGACCCTTAGTCCCTTCAAAATGAACTCAAGCTAACAATCAATCTGATCTAGTGTTCAACTGGTGTCCAAAAATGTGATCTCATTGAAAAACACCCAGATTTTTGGACCCTGGCCTCAACTCCAAAACTTTTTAATGCCCCAAAATTTCATAAGTGTTAAACAACCAAAATTCTTGTCAAAAGTTTAGACTTGTCAGAGGCTGAAAAGGAAAAAATATATGGAAGGCCGAAAGGCCGAAAACTTGGAGGGCCGAAAGGCCAAAAAATTTGGAGGGCTCAAAGGCCAAAAAACTTGGAGGGACAAAAGGTCAAAGAACCTAGAAGGCCAAAAGGCTAAAGAACTGTCTTTCTTGTGGGGATGAAAGAACGAAAGGCCAAAAGGTTGAATTCTACCTTAGGGAATTCTATCCAATGTTCGGATATTTCTTCTTCAAAATGTTTCAGTGGTCCAAGGCGTCAGTTTGGGAATACTTCTGGGTGTGCAGCCTGGAGCCTATGTATGACCTCCTCAACTTCCTCATAGTTTATCTTCTTCCCTTTTACCTTGTTAACCTTTTTTTCTTTCTTTTCTTTGAAGGTAGTTTGTTCAGAAGCAAAGAACTGGATCTCCTCTACGTGGTTTTTGATCTTTGTTATTTCTTCTTTTGAATGGAGTAATTGTTGCAAGGCTTCCTTGGTCCCTACACTTGCCATGATGTCCCTGAATTGTTGGACTACTTCTTTAGATGGTGGTAAGATATTCTTAGCTTCATCCTGGTACAAATCAAGGCCAATCCCTATGAATAAGACATCTATTTCTTCCACCCATTCCAGGAATTTTTTTCTGCTTCTCTAGTATAGTGGCTTGACATTTTTCATAAATGCTAATTATCTTGATTATGCGCTTGATCCATATCTCAAAATTTTCTAGCTCGTCACCTTCATATATATTTACCAGGATATGGAAGTGTTGTCTCTTGATGATCTGCAAATCTTGGAGGGTGGATCGCCATTTGCTTGTCTCAGACTCTAAGCCACCCTCATTTGTCATTAAACCAATTAAATATGTAGCCTCTATGAGAATAACCCTATATGGTTTGAATATTTTCTTGATGGCACCTTCCCTGTACTGCTCAAAATCTTCCTTCCAATTTGCACTTTATTTGATGAAGGATGGGGTTAAACCTGTCGGCAATTTTGGGGTGTTTCTCTTATCTAACATTTGCTGTAATGAGGCCTCTTGGCATTTGGGGTCAATAGGACCAACCATTTTTTGAATGAATTTCTTCAAGGTTCCATTCTGTTCTGTCAAGGTTTTTATGGTCTCCTCATCCTTACTCATGAAACCTAGGGCATGTTTAAGCCCCAAGGCTTCTAGGGTCTTTCTCCCTTCCCTAGTGGTTTCTCCCAAATATACCTCCTCAAATGTGTAGTCTTCCAGAGTTTCTTGTGTTTGAGAGGTGCTAGCGGATGGGATTGCAACTTGTGCCTTCCAGCGCCCCCTAGTGTCTTGAGTGACATAGGACATTGTCTGCGCTGGTAATGTAATCTTCATTTGATGAAAATATTTCCCTAAGGATGCCATATCTTTATTTTCCTCTTCATCATCATTTGTATAAGTTATTCTTCTTAACTGGATTTATTTAGTAAACCATGTAGGCTTACTAGATGCGGTGACCAGATCATATGGGGTAACCTGAAGAACTGAATCCAAATTTTGAGACCTTGGAGTCACCTCCTTATTTGGCCCCTCTCCTTTTTCCTGTCTCTGTTCCCCCTCATTTAGTTTTCCTTGGTGTTCTTCTTTCTTTTCCATTTCCTCTTCTGCCTGGTCTCTTTCTTCCATTGCCTTATCTTGTTTCTCTTTCCCTTTGTCTTCATCTCCTAAGGAGCTAACCAACACTTTGGTATTGAGACCACTCATGACCTTCAATGTGGCTTCAAAGGGTGGCATAGCCTCTTTGGCTACTGATCCTCTAGGGGTTGGGATGTGGCAAGGAAACAAGCTTGCTGATGGTGGAGTGGGTGTTTGGAGATTCAGAATTAGAAGTGGAAGAGTAGTTGGTGGAGTTTGGAGAAATGGTGGTGCAGTAGGAATAGGAGGTGGAACAGTAGTTGGTGGAGCAGGAATGTGAGGAGGTGTTGTAACAATAATGGTCTCTATTGTAGGATCATTTCTAGTCACCTCTTGGGCGAGTAGGGACTCTTGATTCTTGAGCCCTTGATCTACTTTAGAGCTTTCTCCCACAATAGGTATATTTGGATTTGGATTAGTAAATTGAGTGGGAGGTGGAGTGAGGGTTACCTGTGGTTGGAAAAGAGAAGGATCACTGCATTCATACCCAGTTGCATAACCTGGTGTGTCCTGGCCTTGGTCCGAGAAACCTTCTAGAACCTCAAAGTTTGATATTTGGAACTCATCCGATACTAGAGAATCCAAGGGGTTATCTTTCTCTTTAGGATCCTCTTGGTGTTTTTGACTAGTCTCCTTTTCTCTCCTTTTGTGAGACCTTGTTATTTTTAGTAGAGTGACCTCTCCCTCTTCCTCCTCTTGTGGGTCTTCTTCTACAGTTTCTAATTGTGGAGACACAAAAGCTTTCTTCCTCTTATATGTCTTCTTGCCCTTTCTGGTGGCTGGAGAAGATTGTCGAGAAGTGGAGGGTCCTTCATTTGGTGAAGCCTGTGCTGGCCCCATGGGAAGATCTATCGGTCTATTCATTCTTGTCCTGGGAGCCTCGGGCCTTGGGTTTGACACATACTCCACTGCATATTCATGGCCATATACTGTGCTTGGTTTATGTTCTGGTGCCTTATTGTACTGTGGCACTATACTTTTCTCTCTGCATTGTTTATCTGATTTCTTGGGTAGATCGATTAACATTTTCATAGGTATTGGGCTCATCTTGTAGGGCCTCCTAATCCATTCCTGCATTTTCCTCATCACATGCCTTGCCCAGAAATCAATATTGTCATTTTCATCCTTATCGACCTCTGCATTCATGATGGGCCTGTCATATATCTTGTCATCTATGTAAATGGCCTCCAAGACCTCATCTGAATCATAATCCCAAAATTTTGGGGGAATAAGAGTCTTTATGACTTTTTTTGTCAAGGTAAGGGTCATTCTACAATAATCCCAAATTTTGACATCGTGATCATCTACACAGTTCATCCTGTGATCCTCCAAGTGTGGTTTGTGAATGTAGAATTTGCCAATAATGTGGCTGTAAGTGCCAATAGGGTCCAAACGAGGCCGCACTATCTTGTAAATCTTTAGGGGACAGTCATCACATTCAAAAGCCAAAGATTTACAAAGCTTCATATCATGTAGGGTATATGGTCCCAATGAGATGGGAAAATCCCAGTAGTGCTTCTTTTTGTGCTTTATGTGTTCATATGCATCTGCAAGTTGCCTGGCCATCTCCAAAATGATTATCCAGTCAGATGGATATCTGGGCAACTTCTTTGGTTTCACAGTTGATCCTGCTATCTGAATGTACGTGAAGGTTCTGAATTGTATGTGATAGGACCCTATGGCTCTCACCTTGGCGGTCGCTTCTTCTGACATCCTTTTTGCAAAATCACCCTCAATAGATCAGAATATTGCAAAAATGAAGGCGTCCTTGACTATCTTGTATTCTGGGATGTCCTTTGACATTTTTTCCCTTTTCTATAATTGGGCGTATACGATGTGAGGCCATGCATTGGGATCATTTAGGATTCCCCTCTTGATGAGTCCTGGGTAATCTACCCTTGTTGCCAATAGGTACACCACGTAAGTACTCATATAAAACTTGGTGTTGTGTTTTACCGCCACCAGCTATTCATCCAACTTCTTGCTGATGATGGTTCCCCAGTCGAACCTAGACCTGCGGCCTTTGAGTCTTTCTATCAAAAGAATCATCCAATTCTCTAGTTGGGAGGATTGTGGAAACCCATATACTCATCTCAACATTGTTATGGCTGCCTTGATATTATCCTTCATGTATGCCATCCTTATGTCTATCTTGTCTAGCTTATTTTTGGGGAGAGGTTGTTCGAGGTAATTGTCATTGACTATCTCATAGGCTTCGTCCCCTTTGTTCCTGAACCACAAGTTTCCCTTCTATTTGAAAAAGTCATAGAACTTGTCTATGCCTTTGTGGAGGTGGAAAACATCCTCTATGATTTCTAGCCTAATATCCAATACCACTTGGCCCTCTGTATTCTGAACCACCCTTTTTTCAGAGTCATAATGGTGCACCAAGGTCATGATCAGTTTAGGTGAGGTCATAGCGACTAGGTTGGCCGTCGCATTAACTGGTCCTGCTAATACAAATGAAGTACAATCCTCATATCTTCCAAGTGGTTGGGCACACCTTGTTAGAAATTCATCCCAATCTACATTCCCGATATCAGTATCAGTGATTTCACTATGCCTGTTGCCAATCTTGGAAGGGGGAGTGTTCCCCTTGTACAGGTACTTCATGTGTGAAGCAGTCTTTTTCTCAGGAATTCCTGTAATAAAACATGCAAGTATCAGTATCTTATTTGAAGAAAAAAATAAAAGAAAGCTGACTAATCTAAGAAAATAGAGGAAATAACTCTCTAAGTTGCCAGGAATGTAGATTTTTACACTTTTGGCCCTTTTGGGGTTTTGGGCGCCGAAAATGGGTTCAGATTCTGAGAAGGCCAAAGTGCGAAAAGCCACCATTGAAGAGCAAGTTTCATCAGAATTTTTACCATCAAAAATTTTGAAGGTTTTGCGGACACAAAAAATTCAAAATTGCGATGCTCATAGATTGGGTTTTCAGGGATTCATACTTGTCTGAATTTTGGGCCTTTCGGAGTTCCGCAACACTGAAAAGTCTGAATCTCTAAAATTGTGATGAATGACAGAGCTTTGGGAGATTGAGACTTGTTAGAATTACAAAACTTTCAGAGATTTGAAATGCCAAAAAGGCCGATCTCTGAAATGATGAAGACTACAACTCGACCCAGTTTTTGGCCTTTTGGAGGCCAAAAACCTGTGACAAAGGTCACGATAAAAAATGAAAAAACCCTAACATAGAAAACTTAAAAGGAAACAGACCCAACCTAACAAGGAGGGACTTCCCTGCCAAAATTCAAAGGTGCCAAGGGCCCTAAGAGACCAGGGGAAAGGGAATTCCGCACGCCCTAGGCCGGACAAGCACGAGGAGCGCAAAACCCTAAAACCAAACCAAGGAGAGGAAGAAAAAATGCGAGACAACGAAGAAGGAACCCACCTAAAAAGAGCTAGGAGCAGGGGAGGAAGACACAACGGAGCTTGGAGGCACAGAGTGATCAGTCTCAGGGATCGGGGGCAAAAATGGAAAAGTCACGAGCTCTCAAGGAATTTGGAGTTGAAAATGTGAAATGACTCAGTTTAGGGCCTCTTAATCAATTTATAACCTAGAGGCTTACATCATCACTTTTGGTGTTTTTGAGGTCCAAAACTCTGAAAGTCAGGAGGTAGACACCTTCAGCCTTTCGGTGTTTTCAGAGGCCAAAAACACCGAAAGGGACGAGTTTTTGCCTTTCAGCCATTTTGATATTTCGGATACTATGGTCCTCTGAAATGCTGAAAGGGCCGAAAGGCCAAAAAAAGTGTCTTTCTTTGTTTTATCATGCTAACATCCTTTCTTCTAAGACTGACTAGGTGAGGACTCAAGGGGGTAGACAAAACCAAAAGCCAAAAGATGAAACGAGGGGGTCGCCATGGTTAGAGGACCAGAAAAAATAGGGTGTGTGTTTTGGACCTAAAAAACTAATGACCCCAAATCATCTTCTAAAATAGCACTTTTAGGGGCATAAAATAAATCTTTTTGGAATGGTGTTGAAATGAATTGAGAATCACGTTCAGTTCTTAATCAACTTTGTGATTTTTTATTAGTTATTAGAGTATATATGGTGTTGTTATAATTGAACTTCACTTTGCAATGGAGAGTTGAAGTAAGAACGTGCATAACATGTAGCCATGGTTTCCCTAAGAGAATATTGTACTTAAGAGCATTGAGCATGACATGAATAGGTGTAGGAAAATTAATAGGACCTACCTTCAATAGGTGAGGTGATAATACCTAAAGATTCTATATCAACATTGTCAAAGCCACAAGTATGAATAGCATCGGGTTGAATCAATGAAATATTCACATTAATTTTATGCAAAAAATCAATGATACAAAAATTAATACCATATCCATTATTGATTAGAGTTATTTGAATAAGACTACCATTGATAAGGACAACAATCATAAGAGCATCATGCTAATCTTTAATTTTTTTTTAAGGTAACTTATCTTGGGATAATATAATTTGAGATTTACTATTGGTTTCATTCATGCATTCCATCATATAAGTTATATTATCTTGTGTAGGAGATGGAACAATCATGTTTCTTAAGGCTTTTTGTGATGCTTCATGGTATGTAGCTAAATTTTGAATAAGGTCCCAAAGGGATATCTTGGTAGGAGTAGCATGAAGTTGTTATACCATTTCATATTCCTTACCAAGATTTTGAGGTAGATAGGGTGTAGGAGGAAGCACTGATTGAGAAGTAGAAAGAGAAGGAGGAAAAAATATATTGGTGGGTTGTCTATTATTTCTTGTGTTATATGTGTGGGAAACTACATGATATTCAAGTTGTTCAGTACCTTTCACCCAATGAAGGGTTTGTTTTGAGATTGAAGAGTGTCTTGACGAAGATGGACAAAAACCTTAGGTTGTTCACTTCCCAAAACATGAATATTGTTTACCTGAGTAGGTTATTTAATTAAGTGAGGGAGAGCATCAAGGATGGCATCCTCTTATCCCAAAGTATCTTTATGGTAAAGACAACTTTAGTAGAGGGACAAACACAACTCATTAATGCTACATCATGAGGAGGAAGATTATTAGAATGATTTGAAGGAATGTAATTTTTACTAGTCTCCTTTACTACAATATCATATTATTTTATGTAATTTATTTTATAGGGGAGAGAATAATGAACATCATCTTCCAAGAGTTCATCCCAAATAGGGGAATCATGAGGAATATGAACATCCTGATGAATCAAGAAAATACTAGAATGGGGATTCAGAAAAACTTCATCCCTTAAGGGCATTTAGTGAAATGAAAACAAGATGAGGTATAATGAGAAGAATCATCATCTTTCACCAAGGTATTTTCATGGCGAAAGGACATATTAAGAGAAGAGGTAACGTCAATTTCCAATGTTTCTCCCAAGAGAGAGAGACCATTGAGAGAAAATTTAAAACCTTCTTCTTGCACTAATATGTGCTTATGATGAACAAAATAGTTGGGAGATGGTGATATAAAAGAAGTGAAAGAAACCTCACATATATTGTATTGATTCTTTTTAACAATATCATGATGTGAATAAAAGTTGGTAGAAGCATGTTGTTTAATTTCAAAATTGACAAAATGATTGTGGGAAAAAGCCCTAAAATGTTTTTGCAACATTGAAAGATATGCATGAAAATGAAGTTAAGGTACATGAAAAACATGAAATGAAATATTTCATTTTTGTATTGTAAGAATGAGGAAGAGACAACATGCAATGCATACAACATAGATCTAACAACCAAACTTAGAATGGAAATTTTACAAGTTGGGTTCACCAAAATGTACAATATGAAAAGGGGATCACCTAATAGGGTCTAAGTTCTCCCCAATTCATTAGGCACATTGGAATACGAATCCTCCTCAAGTCAAATTAGATCAACACCACAAGAAAAGATGAAGTGATGCTTATACTAAATTTAGGTCAAAAGGGGCTTCTATTCCTTTTTTGTTTAGAATTGAGAAAGAAGATGAATGAAAGAGAGCTAAAAAAAATTTAAATTGTATAAATTTTAAATTAAATATTTTAAAGAGGAAATAGAAGTGAAATGTGTGCACCTAGAAGTGAAATGAGGATGATAGAGCTTCATATTTGGTTGTTAGACTATTACTGTCCCGCAACAAACTAGAGTTTTAGATATGAGATATCGAAGCTGTAACCTGTTGACCCTGAAATTTTCGTTGATTTTATGAGGGTGCAGAATGTTTGGAACATTCTACACCCAAGGTTTTGGACTGAAACTTTATGAGGGTCTATGTCGAGTTCTGCGGAGTTCAAATCTATAAACAAAGCTTCTTGGCATGTACCCACACATGAAAAAATAGGCAAAAAAGGTTGTGGAATGGGGTTTGCCTTTGTGAAACCCATGTTTAGGAATCAAACTTGAAATATTAAATGAAAAGCATGAAATGTAGAGAATATAGTAAACACAAAGGCTCATTATCGTGTTAATGTTCTTTCCCTCATGGAGGAATATTGGTATCATTAAAATACATGAAATATGCTTGGTGTTTGTTCCTTGAATGTATGTGTTGACCTTTTAGAAGATATTTAAGATCAAGGATTCCTTCACATGTACATGGATCTAATGAAACTACTCCTACATCTTGATTTGCTTGAATTTCTTGATCACACTTTCAAGGAGATAGAGATGAATGAAAGAGATGGAGAGATCTTATTTGGTTGTTTGAGAGCTCTGCTAAGATACCACCATGGGATAGAAAAGATAACTCCAACTTGAACAATATTTCCTTGATGAGATGGAAGAAACAAGAAGAGATCTTGAATGACCTTGGCTTGAGATCTTGAAATCAGCTAGCTTGTTTGAATGCTCTTGAAAACTTGATCACAAAATTCTTGTACTTGATATCTTGAGAGTACTTGTTGATGTCAAAATGAGGAGATAAATAGGTTTGATATACTTTTACCATCATTTTAGGATTCAAAATTAAGCCAGGTCGACCACCAGAGAAGAAAATAATGTAAAACCCAAATATTGGGCCTTGAGCCTGACTTGGTGCAATTTTCAAGGGTGCAGAAGATTTTAAATGTTTTGCACTTGGGTGAAGAATGTTTGAAATTTCCTTCACCTTAAAAAATGCACCCAAAATGGAACTGAGGTGTTAGGATGATGAATAGAGGCCATGGTTTGAATTACAGGTTGTCGAGATCAAGCGAAACAAGCACAAGACCTCAGAATTACCAAAGAGGGGCTATAGGTCCTGATTACAGAAACCAATGATTGGTTCTAAATTGTTAGGATGGTACACCAATAATTATCCAAGGTTGACACTTCAATTATTTGTGCCTTTGAACTGAGTCATAGGTTGATAGTTATTTTTGTCATTTTTAGTTTTGTGTGAGATTCACTAGTGATTGAGGTGGCTCCTTCGCTACGTATTTGCTAGTTTTATATGAGATTCATGGGTGATTGAGGTGGATCCTTCCCTAGGTATTGGCCAATTTTTTATAACTATTAATGCAAACTTCATTATATTATAAAGTATCTCCATCATATCTTTGATTTAGAGTTTGTTGTGATCATACCTCCTTTACAGGGAGAGCTAATGCTTTTTGAGTTCATACACTGTTACACTTGAGAGAGAGAGAGAGAGAGAGAGAGAGAGAGAGAGAGAGAGAGAGAGAGAGAGAGAGTGTTTTTTTNTTGAGAGAGAGAGAGAGAGAGAGAGAGAGAGAGAGAGAGAGAGAGAGAGAGAGAGAGAGTATTTTTTTAATTTATCTACAATGAAGTTTATTATAGTTACATAAGTAAGAAATTAAGTTAACAAGTAATCTCCTTTTCCTAGGTTGAGACAAGTGGATATGCTCCTATTTTTATTTTTTATTTTTTGGTTTATTCATTATTTGTTGAATATTTCATTTGAAATAGAGAAAATTATTTTAATCATTGTCTCTATTTCTCTTTTTAAAGAGGCTTATGGCTTTTAAAAATATTGTTAAGTTAAGTTTAACTATATATATATATATATTTTTATTTATGAAATTTATTATTATTATTTAAATTAAGAAAAAAAATCAAGAAATAAGGAAAAAAGGTACACACAAAAAGAAGGTCTCAAAAAAAGGAAAGAGAGAAAGAGGATTTTATTTCTTTTGGCAGACATTCCCTAGTACTTGGGGCCTACTAGACTATTACCTTAGTGGTAGAGCATACCCCTGATGATTGCATCGTTGTGCCCTGGCATTGAAGGCGATCAACCACATGGATATCTCAATGTGATCATTAATGCTTGACCCAGAGATGTGGATCATCCAAGGAACATTAACATGATGTAATCCTTATGTTCGAACCATGGTTTGAAATTGACTTTCTTATTAGGAGGATAGATGGGGTGATTAAGGTGAGATCAAATGTAGATCAAATTTTCTATTCATTCATGGGATCTAAGATGTGCTAGGTAGCCAAGTATTTTGGCTACTTTTTTCTTGAGAATCCATGCATATCTTATCAGAGTATGGGAGGATATCTCTCGAGAATAGGTTGAAGTTCTTATTATTAAGCCTAAATGTGTAAAAACAAAGCTAACAATGTATCTTCACATACCAAGAACTACAAGATCACCTTTTATTCTAGGGTGACAGAGGGATCATATTATTCGAGTCTTTTTATGATTTTTTCTTTTCATAGGATGTGGGAAAGAAATCTATAGTAATTATAGGATTCTTGTCTGGCCGAGAGACTTTTTCTTTCTAAAATATTAGATAGTAAATACTTACTTGGTATCTGACTCATTCAATCACCATGAACGATTCTTGGATTAGTACATTAGGATATTTTTATTCGTCTCCTTATAAATGATGAGAGAATTAGGATTGGGAAAGGATATTAGAGTGTCTGGGATTGGGCTAGGAGGATCTTATTAACACCTCCTTTTCACTTCTCATCCAAATTTTGACTTATTTTATTATCGTTGGTGGAGAAAAAGGAAGGGGAACATTTACACTTGGAGAGTGCAATACAATAAAAAATTGTTTACTATGTTTGGAAAGGATGAATCACTCTTGAATGAAGAGAATTAATTCTCATCTAATCATAGGTGTGATAATTTACTTCATGAACAAGGTCTCTGATTCAATTTTGGGATATCCCAACCATTATGCGCTATGTAGTAGGACCATTGTTTTCTTCATTTGACATCTACAAGGATATGGCTTAGTTGGTAGAGCTCCACTCTTGCAATCGGGTCATTGCGATCATAGGTTGGATGCCTATTTATTAGGGCATTAATGATAGTATTTTTTACCTAAACCAGTGGCCCACTTTTTATCAGTAATGGGAAAAAGGACTGTAACATAACACTAAATAAGTCTATTGATGAGATGCAGATAGATTGTCAAGAGCGTAGAGAATGTAGGGAGGGTAGTTGGTTAGATCAAGTATGTATCATACATTTCCCATAGTTAGAGTTGGTGACTCTCCTAGGTATATTTATTATAGAATCATCGAGGAAGAGGATAAAGTTGGCCCTTGTGAACAACTTGATGTGCTATCTCCCTTAAACCCTTTTTAGCCCAAAAAATGGGGTAGAAGGAAAAGTCATGTCATGGACCAAATCCATAATCTCCACCCTATAGGAACTATGAGATCACTCCAAGGATGTAAAAACCAATGAAATATGCAAAAAAAAAAAAAAACATTAACAATACTACTGGAGAGGATAGTTTCAATATTCTCCATACGTTATCCATTGTATAAATTTTGGGGAGGATGAACACTATGATGGTATAGACATGATAATATACATAATATATCTATTGAAATATGATGAGAAGCTATTCAAACCATAACAAAAGGATCAAAATATTCATCTCCCCATGCAAAATTTACATGTATTTTCCTAGTTTGTCCATAAGAATTAGACATCCATATTCTAGGGCCATACAAAATCGTTACTTGAAATGCTCTGAATCCAAATCAAGATGTTCTTGAGAGAAATAAATAAATAAAAAAAATATTAGGAAAATATAAAGAAGGTTTCCTGTATGAGAGTCACAAAATATGTCTAGATCCCAATATACCCAATGTTAGATAGCTTCTAAAAAGAACAAGCTAGAAAACATAATATGTGCCCCAACCACACCTTCATAACGCCAAATAATTGGATTAGATATATTTTATCTAATTATATTCCATAAAACCCATGAATCCATTCCTAAATGAGTCATAAAAGGTATAATGAGAATAACTTGTCTCCACATTGGATCAAAAACTACTAATTCATAAAGAGCCATCAAATCGGCCCATTTAGAAACTAGAGTTGTATGCATTATATGCATAATTATTAACCAACAAGGATTATTAAATATGATGACATAGACATGATACCAAGGTAATCCTGTTAGAATGATTTAGAATAACTGAGAGGGGGGTGAATAATTTATCCTCAAGTCCAAATGTACCAATTAAACTTTCAAATACTTCAACCAACTTAGATCTACTCAACAATCCACTTGGTATCTATAACATATAATCAGTAACTTAAACTTGTAGTCCACTATCCTAAAGTAATCAACTTGCAGAATATAAAACTCTTAATAATAAAACACATCAGATAACATTCACATAAGTATGACACTAGGATTTAACATGGAAAACCAATATGGGAAAAAATACCAGTAACATGCTACCAATTTTTCACTCTTCTGAAGTGATCTATGTGAGGAGCCAACCCTATTAAAGGTTACAATACACACTGTTAAATGTGACCCTGTTAAAGGATTTAATCACCCTACTAAAAGTGAGCCTTGTTAGAGGATTTAGATCATTCCATTATAATGTCACCTTGATTAAAGGATTTACAATATGACTGTTAGGTCAACCTTAATTAAAAGGATTTTGACTGATACAATGATTAGAAAGTAACAGTAGATTGATCTGAAACATACAACTAACTTTGCTAATACAGATCCACTTTCACTCAAATGCTAATTCACCGACTAGCCTCCATTTTCATCTCTATCACTTAGATCTTCTTATAAATCATTTGCCTCGATATTTTGCCTCTTAATCATCACCATAGATCTTAGGGTTTGGTAAGATCCAACGAATCCTTCCAACATTTCATCCTTCTTATACCTTGTAGAATACATCTCAAAACTCCTTAAATCCATATATAAAAATGGTTAAACATATATGAAATACTCATTTAATTCTCCACAATGATCATTCTTATCTTAAATACACTTTACATATCCCAAGAATTCAACTATGCCGACTGAGATCTCAAATCTTCCTCAAACTGTCAAAATACTAACACTCGGTCATCACTGTGTTCTTCCACTTGGTCATCACTAGATAACTCAGTAATTACTGATGCTCGTTAAATGCTGATGCTCGATCAAAACTAAATTTTCTCGATATGTATTGGTGCTTGGTCAACACTCGCATCACTCAACACAAAATAATTAAACTTAAGTTCCTTAATCTTCTACTCTTTTACTCAGTTAAGACTAAACTTTTAGTCTTCCAAAATTCACTTGGTGGTAAAGATAAACAACACATTACCTTGCCAAGGTGCAATCTCATCAAGTACCCATTGTAGTTTCTCATAACTCAACCACTTCACTAAGTCTTCTTGTTATCTCCTCTTTTCAATTCTTCTTCATCAATCAATTGATATGGTACTTTACTAGATAGAAACTATTTTATTAGTTAAGGTTTGACATCAATGAAAAAATAACAATTGTTTCAATTGTAGCTTCCAACAATATCCCTCTTTGGCATTGATGGAAAACACCAGATGCACAAACAACATAAAATGCAAAGTTACCAAACAATCCAAAAAGTATGTTCTCTGTTAACAAATTTTCTTTAATGTCCTTACCTTCATTTTGATTCTCTCCAATACAAATGTTAGCTCCCTCTTGGATATATTTCTCTTTGTAGCTTATCTCCCTCTATGTCTTCTTACTGAATATCTCCCTCATAGTATTATCTCCCTCTTTCACAACAATGCCAAAGTCATACATATTCACCATGTAGATATCTCTGTGTCAACTTTCTAAATTATATGATCCCTCTGTCATCTTACTTATGACTGATCAACATCTTGTGCAGTACTCTTCACAGCTTTAGGAAACACCTAAAGTGTGACCTACTTTGCATCAATTTGTCAGATATTCTATGTAATACATTTGAGTCAATCACTCCATGTGTTCCTAGTTAGCCTCGGCTAGGGGAATAACCCCTAATTTACGTCTTAGATACTCATGAGCATCCTTAGGTAATGCCTTAGTAAATATGTCTGCTAACTATTCCTTTGTATTCACATATTCCAATCTTACTTCTTTGTCTTGAACAACTCTCTCAAGTAATGATACTTGATAGAAATATTCTTGGTCTTTGTATGAATCGTAGGATTATTTGATATATTTATAGCACTTGTGTTATCATAGAAAATAAAAACTAGTTCAATGATCTCTTCCTTCATTTCTTTCAACAATTTCTTGATCCATACTATATTTGAACAGTTAATTGCTGCAACAAAATATTCAGCTTCTACTGTAGATTGAGAAATATAGTTCTATTTCTTTCCTTTCCAAGATACTAATCTCTTTCCCAGAAATAATGCACCACCACTTGTACTCTTTCTGTCATCAACATTGCCATCCCAATCTGCATCTGTATAAATTTTTAGTTCAAACTTCTCATTCTTCTTATAATGCAATCCATAATCCTCTGTTCCCTTTAGATATCACAGTATCCTTTTCACTGCCATCATGTGACTGTCTTTAGGGTTTATAGAAAATATTGCAACAATCCAAACTACTATTGCAATATTTGGTCTATTGTGGATAACATATTGTAGCTTCCCAATCATTGACCTGTACAAGGTTTGATTTACTTCAGCTGTCTCATCAGTCTTTGATAGTTTCTATTAAGTAGCCACAGGTGTACTTACAGGTATGGAGTCCTCCATGCCAAAGGTTTTCAGTATCTCCTTGATATACTTAGATTGAGTAATATAGATACCTTTCTTCATCTGATATACTTGCAAACCAACAAAAAATTTGATCTCTCCAAACATAGACATCTCAAATTCAATTTACATCTCATTTGAAAATGTTTGGCATAAATCATCTTGTGCTCCAAATATGATATCATCAACAAATATTTCAGCTAACAATATCCCTTTACCTTTTTTAGTCTTTATGTACAGATTACTGTTGTCATTTCTCCTTGTAAAACCAATTTTGACTAAGTAATTGTGTAATCTCTCATACCTTGCTCTGGGGGCTTGCTTTAATCCATACAATGCTTTGTGTAGCTTGCATACCATATTATTCTTGCTTGAATCAAAAAATCCTTCAGATTGTTCAATGTATACCTCTTCTTCTAGTATTCCATTCAGAAATGTTGATTTGACATCCATCTGATACACTTTTAATCCTTTGTAAGCTGCATAAGCCAGTAGAGTTCTAACTCCTTTGAATCTAGCAACTGGGGCAAACGTCTCACCATAGTCAATGCCTTCTTCTTGTGCATAACCTTTGCATACCACTCTATCCTCATTTCTTATGAATTCTCCAAGCTCATTCAACTTATTTCTAAATACCCACTTGGTTCCAATAACATTTTTGTCCTTTGGTCTAGGTACTAGTGTCTAGGTTTTGTTCTTCTCTATTTGCTCAATTTCTTCATTCATGGCCTGTATCCAATCTTCATTGTCAAAAGAATCTTTCACTAACCTAGGCTCAAATTGACATAGTAAACATGTCTGATTTTTCAATTTCCTTCTTTTCATGACCTCTAAATCCTTTTCTCCAATAATTTGATCTAGTTTATGATGTCTTCTTACATATTTAGCTAGTGTAGGTTCTGGCCCCCTTTCTTCTTGTTGTTGGTCTTCAGATTCATCATGCAAATTTTCTTCAAGTTCATTTTGTGTCACTTCTTCCTCTTCTAATTTCTCAATAGTTACCTCCTGATGCTCGATAACTTCTTTCTCTGAATCAATAGTTTCTTGTTGTTGCTTGACAATTTCTTTCTCTTGTTCAGGTAAACTACTGGGTTCTCCTTCGTTCATGTATACGAAAGATCTATAATGTTCAGGTTCTTTCTTATATTCAACTTCATTCTTTTCTTCATATTAATCAATTCTAACTTTTTCACTTTCCACAACTTTGTTAGTGTTAGAATTCAAACACTTATACACTTTTCTCTTAGTTGAATAACCCAGGAATATGCCTTCATCACTCTTCATATCAAGTTTTCCATTTCTATTTTCCTTCAGTATATAATATGTTCTTACAAAAACTTTAAAGTATTTTAAATTAGGTGCATAACCATACCATAACTCATAAGGTGTAACACCTATACCTTTCTTGACTTGTACTCAGTTCAAGGTATAGACTGTTGTACTTACAACTTCTCTCTAGTACTTTTGTGCAACATTCTTCTCCATAATTAGTGTTGTATCACAATCCATTATTGATCTATTCCTTCTTTTGGCTATGTCATTCTTTGGGGGAGTCCCTTGAGAATAAATATTTATTTTAATTCCTCTACCATTGCAGAATAAGTTGAACTCATTAGATATAAAATCTCCTCCTCTATCAAATCTCAGACATCTCAAGCTCTTACCTGTCTCTTTTTCAACTTTTGCCAAATACCACTTAAAAAACTGAAAGACATCAAATTTTTCTTTGAGAAACATCATAGTCATCATTCTAGAATAATCATAAAAAAATAGTAGGAAATATTTACTAACACGATAGCTTTTCACACTAATAGGTCCACAAAGGTTAGTATGAACCAATTCCAAAACATCATCAGAAGTATAGGTTTTTCTCTTGAAACTAGAATTTGTCATTTTTCCTAGTTGACATTGCTTACACATAATATTATCAGGTTTCTTCAATCTTGGTAACCCTCTTACTCTTTTCATCTTACTAATGTTTACCAAATTATCAAAGTTCGCACGACACAACCTTTTATGCCATAACCATACATCATCATATTGTGCAAACAAACATGTCTCATCAGATAGATCTAGATAGAACAAATTACCTCTTGTCTATTCTTCACTTCCAATTAGTTCACCAGTAGCATCAAACATTTTAGCCTTTTTGTGATGGAATTCAACTCGATATCCAAAAGTGTTCAACTGAGAAACACTCAACAAGTTACAGTTAAGACCTTCAACCCAATAAGCATTGTCACATGTGATCTTATTGCTCAATTTTATTGATCATTTTCCTTTCACAAGACATGGTGTATGATTACCAAAATTAACACTACCACCTTTGCAATGATCTAAGGTTTCAAACTTACTTTTATCACCAGTCATGTGATGTGAGAAACCACTATCAATTATCCATCTATCACCTTTACTCATATATGAAATAAATGTAGTTTTCTCATCTTCATCAAAATCATATTTCATAGCAACATAGACAACTTCTATATCATTGTCATTAGATTTATTAGATTCACTATTAGTTTCTTCTTTAGCAATATAACATGATTTCTTACCTTTGTCTTTATAGTCCTTATACATTCTAAAATCTCTTTCATCCCTTTTGTCTTTATACATGCTTTCTATTCTTTCATCCTTGTCATTCCTATCAGGGCATCTTGCTGCAATATGGCCAACTTTGTTACATGAATTTTTTTTAATAGAAAGTTTACCTTTTCCTCTTGGTAGAATTCTAGCCATAAGTGCCTCAAGTTCATCAAGATCATCATTAAAAGTATCATTTCCACTATGCACATTTCTTTCTTTTCCTTCTTATATTTATGAAGAGTCAATTGTGATTTGAATGTAGAATCAACATTGTGAGGGGTGAAATTATAAAAAATTGATAACTCAAAAGCAGTAAGTCTACCAACTAGACCTTCCAGAGTTAAGTTGTTACCAGGAGTACATCTCAGTTCTTTTATAGCAGATACTCTAATAGCATAAATAGGAAGTATGGTTCTCAATACTTTTCTAATAATAGTATTATCATCAATAGTTCCATTATCTCCTCTAATAGCATTCACAACCTCCTTAACTCGGCTACAATATTGAACAATAGTTTCACCATCTAACATTCTCATTTCATCAAATTTACCACTCAAGATTTCAGATTTGGCTCTTAGTACATTTGTATCACCTCCATAGATAGCTGCCAGTGTGTCCCACATTTCTTTTACAGTTTTACAATCTTTTATGTCTTCAAATTCAGGATAACTTAAGGCTGATGCAATCTCCAACATTGCTTGATTATGTTCTTGTTTTTATTTCATTTACTGAGCTGTCAACATTGTCGGCACATTTATGTAATCATTTTCCACATAGTATTTTTCCGCTTCTCCAGTTCCATCTAGGTGTAGCTTCATCAAAATTTACCATGTAGGGAAGTTCTCCTTGTTCATCCTTGGTAACTCATTTTTGTACATCTTGATATTTAGCTTCAAGTACCTTCAAACTTTTCCTTACAAGCACCATAATTCTTTGATACCAATTGTTAGAATGATTTAGAATAACTGAGAGGGGGGGGGAAGGTGAATCAGTTATCCTCACGTCTAGATGTACCAATTGAACTTCCAAAAACTTCAACCAGCTTAGATCTACTCAAAAATCCACTCGGTCTCTATAACATATAATCAGTAACATAAACTTGCAGTCCACTATCCAAAAGTAATCAACTTGTAGAATATAAAACTCTTAACAGTAAAACACATTAGATAACATTCACACAAGTATGACACTAGGATTTAATGTGGAAACAAAATATGGGAAAAACCACCAATAACACGCTACCAATTTTTCACTCTTCTAAAGTGAGCTCTGTGAGGAGTCAACCATGTTAAAGGTTACAATACACACTGTTAAATGTAACCATGTTAAAGGATTTAATCACCCTGTTAAAAGTGAGCCTTGTTAGAGGAATTAGATCATTCCATTATAATGTTACCTTGATTAAAGGATTTACAATATGGCTGTTAGGTCAACCTTAAATTTTTTTATCAATTTACCTTTAATCCTTTAGTAATCAATTTCTTGCATTACCGACCATAGATGCTATTATATCTTTGTGTATGTAATATCAAATCATAAACTTAATTTTCATGTAAGCATTCATGAAATTTAATGACACATGGCACATAATTAGTAACATAGAAAAACCCTGTTAGAAGGTAAAAACTATGGTGGGGATGAAACCCACAAAGCTTCACTATATGCAGAATGGAAGGTGCCAGTTAAGGCTACAAGTTTGATCACTTTTGATGATCTTACCCTATTACGAGTAACATTTTAGACTGGTTAGGTCTACTCGGTTAAGAGATTTAGAAACACTGTTAAGTGTGCACTTGGTTAAGAGATTTACATAAGGATTGTTAAATCCACCTTCTTAAAGGATTTCTTCTATTCGCTACACTTGTTAGAAAGTCGTCAAAAATGCTTATTAACCTGAAGATGTGCAATCCTGAATTGCTGAATATAGATCCTTTAAGTTCACATGTATATTTATCACCTATAGTGATTGATTAATATATTTGTTTTTCTCGATAGTCTTGAATCTTGTTCTTCACTTTTGTTGTCCTTCTACATAAAACTCTCCGTCTAATCCATAGATGTGTTCTGCGGCTACAATCATCTCTGTCTGATTGATTTATGCATCTATTTATACATTGGATTGACCTATTTTAGGTTTCATGCTTTACAATGAAAACTCTATGATCAAAGGTTTACAACTTGACCTTGATCTCCTAGTTTGTATGTTTACAATTAGTTAGACTGATTAAAAGAATTACATGGGCTTTACTTGTCCCTAAAGAAATGGTTTTAAAGATAAGCTTTAAAGCTAAATATAAAAGGTAAGTATTTTGTCTAACATGTAACTCAGATCCACATTTCTCAAAAGTAAAGTTGTCTCTCGGTAGACTAGTGTTCGGGTTTCTCTATAGTATTTCCTTGGTGATTTCTCTGTAGACATTCTTCTTTTCGGTTTTCTCTATAGACCGATTGTCGGTGTTCATTATGAACTTTTTGTCAGGTTCCTTCGTGAACTGCTATCTCGAGTTGCACTATAAACTATCTTTTGGTGTTCATGTTATCGATGGTTCATAAACTATTTCCTTTGTATACTAATGACAAAATATGATCATAAATCTCCCCCTTTGACATTAGTATCAAAAACTAATATGTGCAAAACTAAAATGTTTAGTATATACACCATGTATGTTACCTTGTCAATATGACTCCTCCTATGTGTATGACTCGATATAGTATATGTACATATATATACAATTTCCTTTGTACATATATTTCCTCTTTTATATCATTTCCCCCTTTCACCTTATCACACCAAATCATTTCTCCTTTTATCATATCAATTCCCCCTTTTTTTTATAATAATGACAAAGGTGTAACACTTACAACTTGTCAAACATGTGGGAATGGGATTGTTGAATGTCCTCCATTTTCTTCTCCCATTGTTCTTTTAGGTGCTAAAGGGTCATGATTTCCAAGGTGATTCTTGCATGCATATCATATATGCTTTCTTTTATAGACATTTCTGGGGTGGCAATATATATTCTTGCCGAAGTCATATGTTGTTGTAGTAATGTGAGATTTGGTAGTAGTAGAGCCTAGAGCTCGGTTACCTCATCTCTAAATTTGGATTCTGCCTCTTGAATATCAAGTCTCAACCTTTTTGCTTCCATAATCTTGTCATAATGTAACTGGAATGCATTGTATTTGGTTGTGAGACCTTGTGCACTAGCATTAAGATCTTCATCTATCTTTTCAATATTTTAACTACTATCCTTAGTGAATTTCTCTACGATGCATAAATTTTGAACTAAGATTATAACTTTTGAAATAATTGGTTCCAATGTATTGACCAGTTTAGATAGCTTTACCTTTCTCTCTACCACTTCTTGGCTTATTTTCTCTGTCAATTTTTATTGGTACTTCTTTTCTACACGTTCTTCTATTGCCTTGTCTGCATCTACATTCTATGATATGATGACATCGGTAAGAATTTCTAATTGATCAAGTATTGGGGCACTTTTATCAATGTCAGTGTCAGGTACAATCTACATTAGTATATCCTTTGTATTTTCTATTACATGTGTGTCCTTGTGCTCCTTTTTGAGCTTATCTTGTATAGCTTTCCTTTTACAAAGTTCTGCATACTTTGTAAGTGACTGCATACTTTGTAAGTGACTTTGGATCCAATGTCCTCGGATCACAGGTAGGTATTTCTATTATCTCATCTAGGGTGACTGAATTTTTATTCTTTTTCTTCTTCTTCTTCTTCTTCTTCTTTGTAAGAGTAGTGTAAGCACTTTTATGCAGTACCATAGTAAGTTTCTTTGCTTGGTCTGATGTACTTGGTGAAGGCTTTGGAGGTGTTGTGCCTTTAACCTGTTGCTCAATATTTACTTGTCAGTTGGTAGTGGACATATCCACATCAACCTTAGCTTTATCTATAGCTTCTCCTTTGGTATCCTTTGGAGTGGCATCACCTTGCTTCTCTTCTTCACTTATATCTTTCAGCTCTCCATCTGTTACTTTATGTTCTTCATTTGTGCTTTTCTGCTCCTCATCACCCTTATCCTTGGGTATGCTTGCATCATGGTTGGGTGAATTCTCCATTTCTGAGATGATATTGATAGCTTGTATCAATAATGGCATTTGTCCTAGTATATTAACCTATGTAGCATCCTGTGTTTCCTTTTCCTTTTCTTCTCCTTGATCGGTAGTCACATTTATATCTTCATCATTCTTTACTTCATCTATAGGATCACCTCCAGTGATATCAATTATAGTTATATCTTTGATTTTTTCATCTATAGTATCCCCTAATGATTGAAGTATTTGAGTTACATTATCCATAGCCTTGGATGCCTCTATTGTCAATTCGACTGGATTGATGTCCTTGATGTCATTTATAAGAATGTGCTCCAGGCTTTGTGTAGCCTCTTTCTCTTCATTTTTAGGAGTCTCGGTAAGAGATAATAGCTTCTCGGGGCTTGATTCCTTCTGAGGTAGATTGATTATTCCTCTCTACGCTTCATCGATTTATTTATCAAGCTTTATTAGGGTGCCCTATAGTACTTTGTAGGCTCTCAATTTTGTTGAGAACTTCTTTGAATGCTTCTTCATCATTTCATCAATTTATTCCATCTTTGACTCTGGTGAAATTAGTGTTACAAGGGATCTTTCCCTTATCTTATTTTCAGTTGTCAGTGCATATATCCACCTTGCTGATAGGCTATTCTATAGTTCTTGTGGCACTATTTTATCAAATTGTATAGGTACATACTTGAATGCAATCATTGCCTGAATGATGGCTTCTTCAATCTTCTTCTAATCCTTGGGAGCTAAGGTTAGCCATTCTCTAACCTTAACATGTGATATGCCACCTATCTTGGCGATTGATGCAACAATCTCATTAATTGTCTTAGCAACTTTATTCTTTGCAGGTTGGAGTGTTTGTTCACTCTCATCTTGTGTAGTGTCATCTTTGTCCTATTTACCTTGGATGTATTTTCTTCTTTTCCTTAGTGCCTATTTCCTGGTTTGAGGCTTTCTCTTATAGGTCCTGACTATAACTTTCTTCACTAGTGAGGAATATGCATCTTATTGGAGATTTGATTCTGAGCAGTTGATTGATTGTATGTTTGTCATTGATGACAACATATAATACACAGTAGTAATTATGTATGTACTTATTAGAATGATGATATGATGACTTGCATGGATAGATACATGTTGTTGACATGTTTATTATGTTATGTTCATAAACGCAGACCCAGATATGATGTTTCAGTAAAGTTATGTAATTCTGCTATTTGCAGTTAAAGTTCTGGAAGTATAATTATTTAGCGCCGATGTATATAACGTGTTTCTTGAGTTGCACCTATCTTCAGGATATGCATGTGTATATTCATGTTTAGTTATGAGTTGATGATATTCATCTAAAGGTGCCAAACATGTTTCAAGAAGATTGCAAAGTTAGAGTTAATTTGGTGAGGCCGACTTAGTGAAGCGTCGCGTCTATTCAGTTTAGACTTGCACGGTTGTAATTATGCTTGTGTGCTTAGTAGAGCCCAAAAGGATGTTACGAAGAGTTGTCTTATAGGTCCCATGATCTCATACTTTGAGATAGATACTTATAGAAAGTTAATTGTGATACGCTAAGTGTGAATGATACGAAAAGAGAAGAAAAATGTACATAGCAGATTATCAAATTTGTTTCATTCATCAAGAGTCTATGTTAAGAAGAAGTGAAAGATTGTAATACACTAGAACTGATCAAGACAGTAGGTCTACTCTATAGTTCATCATCAGATATGATGCATATCTATTATACAGAAGGTTGTAGCCTTCACCATCAAGCAGTGAGCTTTTGGATATTGAGTCCACCACCCCTAACAAGGTTATTTGTAAAAGACTCCTAACAGGGTCCGACCCTTAACCAGGTCACTATACTTATTGCATTGTAAAGTACAAATTCTAACATGGTTGAAATATCTTCTAACAGGGATTACTATAAACAAGTATAGTTTATTGTGGGTGTTAATTCCCACCGGGGTTTTTACCGATTGGTTTCCCCGTAATCAAATTGTGTGTTGTGTATTGTGAACTATCTGATTAAGCATTTACTTTGTTGTATTCTAAAGTTAAGGAAGTAAAAGAACTAAATTTACTGATAACTGATTCACCCCCCCTCTCAGTTATCCTTTGGGACTATTCTAACACATCTTTGGTAGTTTGACTCCTTGTTCTTGATGGTGTAGTAGTCCTTGATTTCTTTGGTGGTGGTACATCAGATTCTGTAGACTCGGATTCACTCAATTGTTCACCTTGACTGATGGGTGACTGTCCCTCAATGTCATCTTTTTTTTATGTTGCTTCTTCATTAACCGACAACTTTTTCTCGAATGTCTTTACCATTTTGGTCTTCTTTTTGTCTATAATTTTAACAACTAAGCCTATTTTGATTTTGGCCTTAACTTCTTCATAGGTGCCAAATCTTGGTAATGATTTGTCCAGGTGTTTCATTCAATAATGCTTCAATAGCATTTGTGGTCTGATATATGTTTCTCATAGTCAAGTGGTGCTAACCATGATGTCCTTGGTATAACTAGTTTGATCAAAGTTGTATCGGTGTCCACCATGAAAAAAATATCATATTTATATTGATCCACCATTTGTTCTGGTATACTCATCCTTTTCTGCATTCTTACCTTGAATTCGGTGAAATATTCGTCTATGACTGATGTAAATTTGTCCCCTAGTGACTTGATAAATTCACTAGTTTGAATTGTCATTGGTTGGGTAGTGTCCCAATTGACATTACCGACAGATGGGAAAAAGTATTGAAAGTAGAAGAATATACACATGAGGAGTGAACCAAACTTATATTTAAATTAGATTTTGCTGATCTAATGGTCCTCATGTTCTCCTCTAGTTGCTTCACTAGAAGGTCAGATAGATCCAGTTGTAAGCCCTTCTTCACAATCTTATGGGAAGTATCAACTGCTCTGCATGCTATGTTGTTTAACCAACTGGCTTGGAATATCTTGTATCCCAATACACATGCACCGAACTTCAATTCTGGATTGGTGATGGAGTTTACCTTTAAACCTCTGCCATCCCATACTGCACCTGTCATCTTTTCAATCTCAGGGCGAGAAGGGTGTTTAAGGTCTTTGCCCTTGTCCGTTACTAGATAACCAGTTATTGACATGTATAATATCCTTGGTGATTAGTTTTGGCTCGTCCAACCACATATTTTGGTCATGTACTAATCTAAGAACTATTCGGATCCACTTGGTCTTGAACTCCTTTAGGAACATTAGGGAATTTGTCAGCCCTTTCACCTCAATGTGTCTATTTTCATCTTTGATGTTTCCATTTGTGCAAAGCTTCTTGTAAGCTTCCTCAACTTCTAGATCTCTGATTTCTGCAAATTTGCAGTGGATATAGGATTGAACATCCTCAACTAGAAAAACCCTAGGTGGTATGCTTGAGAAGGCTCCAACATCATTAGGTTGTGAAGAAGCCTCGGGAAAAAATTTGTACTTATGCTCTTCACATGTAGAATTCTTGATCAAATTGACCTTTTTATCTTTGGCATTCTTGATCTTGGAAACACGAGATGTGGTTGCCATGTTTCTGGAAATTAGGGCTTTTCCCATAAACAAACTGTGAGATCGGTGAGTCTTATTTACTCACTTGATCTACTTTAGATGCTGTAAATATGTTTGAGTACCATGAATATGCTTGTGAGTCGCTCTACAATCTGGTCTCTATTGGACACTCTGTTTTGCTCTATGTTGCTCTTAATCACATGGTGAATGAATGAGATCTCTGTCACCCTTTTATAGATGATTCCCTAATTAGTGTAATTAATGCTTTACCTACTTCTCGGTGTTCAAATACAAAGTTGCTCGGGTAACACACAAACTTCATTCTCGGTGAGAATGCGATGGAGCTCAGTATGTAGCAAAAAATTCATTGTCTTTTTACATGATTACCGATGATGCTCAGTTTACATTAACAACTTAGCTTTTATATGCTCACCGACGATTCTTGGTATGCATTGACCCACGAGATTGGATTCACAAATTCATAACAAGTAATACCATTGTGCATCTTTATTCATGCTAATTTGACATATTATCAATGTATAGTGGAACTAATCTAAAGTATAGCTTTGTATACTATAGTTCCATACTTACTTGTTCTTCTTAGGTGGGGGTGGTGATATCACCAGATCCATTGGATAAGGTGTCACCAATTGTATTTCTTGGTCTAGCATCATCCGTGTTTGTAGCTTTCCTTCACATTTTGTTTCTCATCTTCCTGACGTCTTCAATGGTATTTCCATTGGAAAAATTTCTTGTCTTTGTCACTCGGTCTCTATAGTCCTTTCTTAGATGACCAACCCTATGATAGTGTAAGCATGCCATTCTAGGGTTAGTCCAGCTTCTAGACCTTCTCATCCATTTTCTCATGCAGTTTGAAGCTATGTGTCCATATCTACCACATGTTGTGCCGTTTTTCCATGTATTGTAATCCAAAACATATGTGTTACCCACTCTTCTCAGTTGATAACCATTATCTTGTTCTTTTGGCTTCCATGCTTGCCTTTTCTTCTTCTTGCATTCAAGAGATGTGTGCCCATGCATTTTGCAAGTATGACATTATTTTTCCATGTAGGATTCATTTTTTGGTTGTTTCACCTTAGATTTACATTCATATGCTTTATGTCCATGCTTGTTACAGTTATAAAAATTTACTATGAATGTAGATGTGGATTTAGGAATACCTATAGATTTGCTCCTGTAAAAAATTGATGTGTGGCCTAGTTTTCCACAGTGATTTTATGACGGCTTCCTTGGTCTTGTATTTGTGTAGACATCATTTTGATTAGCTTGGTATGATTATTCTCCATGCTCGATATAACCTAGACCAATATTGTTGTTGAATCTTCTTTGTCTATTCAGAAAATCATCCATTCTTTTGGTACTCTCTTCAGCTTTCTTGATCATATCAGTGTGTTGTTGTTGAATCCTCACTTCATGCTTCAGTCTCTCATTTTCTTCTCTTAGCTCACCAATAGCTTCCAATTTCCCATTGAGTTCTATGTTCACTTAGTTTCCCTCACGACTTGTTGGTGCCCAAAAACACTGAATTGAATTTCCTTTGGACTTGCCAATCCAATGATGGGAAATCAAATTATTTTTGGCCAACTAATGGGAATGATCGATTATGATCCTCTTCCCCTACGCTTCTGGCTCTGCAGGACCAAGGCGGGTGAACCTTCACCTGAATAGGCTTTTTATGGCAGATAACCTGTGTATGAAACTCAAATTTTCATCTCTCAAAGTATGGGAAGGAACTTGAAATAAATATAACTAAAATCAATATATCATGAACTGTAAATTGAAATACTTTAAGGAATTGAAAGAATTTTTAGTAAATGTGTATGTAATTTAAAATGAACAGATAGATAAGATATCACAAAACTATAAACAATGAACTGAATAACTATAATCCAAATAATGATTAGACCAGTGCCTTATTCT
>MU223997.1:543710-582594 GCA_018584345.1 Thuja plicata | reverse complement strand
TGTATCCCATTTAATGTACTTCATCATATTATTAATTATTGGGCATAGATTTTAGGATTCCATTTTTTAGAGTTTTATCACTTTATAGGACTCTAAATTTTGCCAAAAATTGAGAGCTCCAACACGACTAATAAGAACTATTTGATTGGTGATATCATGATGATTTTTAGTAAGTCTTTGTATCTCTGTCTCTCTTTCTTGTATCTTTTCAGTGATCTTCCTCCTGTCATCAATAGCTAATGTTCTTTATTGTTCATCTTGTCTAGCATTGTTCATAACATCAATCAACCTTACCATCTGTGTCTCTTGACCGATTTGCAGTATCTTTACTTGTTCTATCATATGTTGATTAATTTCATTCAGACTTGTAATGCTTCCTTCAGATGTGTCTGATGTGTTGCTAGATGTAGATCCTGATGACTCAAAAAAATCAGGTATCTCTTCTTCATGATATTCTGTTTCATTGCAGTGAGATGCCATAACTTTTCTTTCATCCATTAGCTCTCTCATCTTGATTCTTGCTACTTTATATTTATCATAGAAGATCTGTATCTGCAACTTCTAATTCTCAATATTCTTGTCTATCTTATACCTTTCCATTGTATGATATTTTCTCTCAAGTGATTTAAACTTTTCCAAATAAGAGATCTAGCTCTGATACCAATTGTTGGAATAATGGAATGGTGTGTACTGAGAGGGGAGGGGTGAATAAGTACCCTTAAAACTTTTTATCAATTTACCTTTAATCCTTTAGTAACCGAATCCTTGAATTACTGACCATAGATGCTATTCTATCTTTATGCATGTAATATCAAATCATAAACTTAATTTGCATGTAAAAATTCATAGAAACATTAATGAAATGTAATGACACATAAAACAAGAATTAGTAACATAGAAAACCCCTATTAGAAGGTAAAAATTGTTGTGGGGATGAAACCCACAAAGCTTCACTATCTGCAGAATGGAAGGTGTCAGTTAAGGCTACAAGTTTGATCACTTCTGATGATCTTACCCTATTAGGAGTAAAATTTTAGACTGGTTAGGTCTACCCGGTTAAGAGATTTAGCAACACTGTTAAGTGTACACTCAGTTAAGAGATTTACATAAGGATTATTAAATCCACCTTCTTAAAGGATTTCTTCTATTTGCTACCCTTGTTAAAATGCAGTAAAAAATACTTTTTGACCTGAAGATATGCAATCCTGAATTGCTGAATACAGATCCTTTAAGTTCACATGTATATGTATAACCTATAGTGATTGATTAATACCTCTATTTTGCTCGGTAGCCTTGAATCTTTTTCTTGATAACTGATTTCATCTTTTATTTTCCTTCTGCATAAAACTCTTTTTCTTATGCATAGATGTGTGCTGAGGCTACAATCATCTCTGTCTAATTGATTTCTGCATCTATTTATACATTGGATTGACCTATTTTAGGTTTCATGCTTTACAATGAAAACTCTATGTTCAAAGGTTTACAAATTGACCTTGATCTCCTAGTTTGCATGTTTACAATCAATTAGATAATTAAAACAATTACATGTGCTTTACTTGTCCCTCAAGAAATGGTTTTAAAGATAAGATTTAAAGCTACATATAAAACTTAAGTGTTTTGTCTGACATGTAACTCAGATCCACATTTCTCAGAATTAAAATTGTCTCTCGGTAGACTAGTGCTCGGGTTGCTCTGTAGTCTTTCCTTGGTGATGTCTCTGTAGACATTCTTCTTCTCGGTTTTCTCTATAGACTGATTTTTGGTGTTCACTGTGAACTTGTCTGTCGGGTTCCTCTATGAATTTCTGTGTCGGGTTACAATATAAACCTGTCTTTTATTGATCATGTTACCGATAGTTCATAAACTATTTCCTTTGTATACTAATGAAAAAATATGATCATCACTCACTTTGAAAATACAAATCCACTTTCACTCAAATGATAATTCATTGACTGTCCTCCATTTTTATCTCTATCACTCAGATCTGCTTGGACATCTGTCAAGCAATCACCACTATGCAGTCCAATACTACTCTTCTCAGCCTTCTGCTTAGATTTTCCAATCAACTGAATCAACCTCATACCCATAACTTGAAATTAGGTTAATATTACACCTCTCTGATTAGGTAGCTCAATCTTTTGCCGCTCAATCATCACCATAGATCTTATGGTTTGGTAAGATCCAACGAATCCTTCCAAAATTTTGTTCTCCTTCTACCTTGTAGAATAAATCCCAAAATTGCTTCTTGAATTCATACATAAAAATGGTTAAACATATATTAAATGCTCATTTAATTATCCACAATGATCATCCTTATCTTAAATACACTTTATATATCCCAATAATTCAACTATGTCGGCTGGGATCTCAAATCTTCCCCAAACTGTCAAAATACTGACACTCAGTCATCACTGTGTTCTTATGCTCAGTTATCACTAGATAACTTGGTAATTACTGACGCACGATAAATGTTAATGCTTGGTAAATGATGATGCTCAGTCAACACTAAATTTTCTCGACATGTATTGGTGCTTAGTCGACACTTGTATCACTTGGCACAAACTGCTTAAACTTAAGTTCCTTAATCTTCTTCTCTTTTATTCGGTCAAGACTAAACTTTTAGTCTTCCAAACTTCACTTGGTGTTAAAGATAAACAACACATTACCTTTCCAAGGTGTAATCTCATCAAGTACCCATCGTAGTTTCTCATAACTCAACCATTTCACTAAGTCTTCTTGTTAGCTCCCCTTTTCAAATATTCTTCATCAATCAATTGATATGGTACTTTACTAGATAGCAACTGTCTTATCAGTTAAGGTTTGACATCAATGACAATATAATAATTGTTTCAATTTTAGCTTTCAACAAACCCATAAAAATACCCCTTTATAAAAAATTAGACACTATGTAACTTTCTTGCATTAGAGACAGATTATGTTATGGAACCATACCTTTGTCTCAAAGGTGAACATATATCTATTAATAAAATATTTTTAAAAGATATAATTGAGAAGAAGATCTATTTATATCTTGGAAATGGTGGCTATAGTGTAAGAATTAGCTCATGTAGCTATTGAAAGGCCTCTCACATGTGTAATCCCAATGCTTGTTAATGTGTGTGGAGATTTGTTACTGTTAATGACTTTAGTATATTTGGTTGGTAGATTGGTGAATTGTAGGTGACTTGGAGATTGATGTTGGTAAATTATTACTGTGGGAACCCACCAAATCATTATCAATCATGCTCTTTTCGGCCCCCTATATTTTTCTCAAAGGTGGCAGTTTCTCTTTTAAGCCTAATTGGCTTTTTTATTATTTGATAGAGCATATCTTTAGCCTCATATATCATTTTTTCACACTCTATATACCATTGGAGAGATAATTTTGTATAATTAATCACGATTCAGGTTAATTTAAATGGATTTTATTTTTTCAGCACTATTTTTCATCTTGAAGTCTCTCCTTATTCTCTTTATTTTTGAGCATTTGGAGGAGTATTGTTTGTGGGGGGCGTTTTGCTCATTTTAGTTGAAATTTTTGATAATTTTTTAGCTTAGTTAGCTTTTTTTTGGTGCACATGCCTTAATCAAGAAATGAGGTTCTAACTCCTCATAACTATCACACTTTGAAAATGAACATGAAGTGTTTCTCTGGTCAAAATGGTTGTGGTCAACTTTGAGTGATATTGAAACCTAATCTTACTAGGGATTTTGAGAGGTTTACACATCAAGCTAAGTGTGATGAGGTGATGGGTATGGTTACACTTCATGTTTTAGAATTCTTATTCTTCTACATCAAATACTACACTAAAACAAAACAATTTTGGGATAAACTTAAGGATCTTATTGGTTCGGTTAGTGAAATTAGAGTTATGCAGCTAGAAGTAGACATAAAATCCTTTATTTTAATATATTTCCTTCTATTGAGGATTATTTGGTCAAATTTAATTCCTGGCAGTCTTAGTTGAAGGTTTCTAAAAAAGAGAAAATAGATAAGGAATGTATTTTCTTAATTTTGTCAAAGTTAATAGGTGTCTTTTCCTATTTTTCTAATTCCTTTAATTCCACTATTTATGGGTTGGATACACAATTTGTAATGTCATCTTTTGATACTTTTAGTGAGAGGTTGACTAGGGAATAATCAAAGCTTCATCAAATTGATGTCACTAAATCTCATACATTAGTTTCTACTCAACCTCAAGGCAATGGAAAAGGGAAAAATAAGAAACCTAAGACCGAGACAAAATCTAGTGAGACTTTCACCACCTCTTTGAAAGAGGATAATCAAAATAATGAGACATGAAGCTTTTGTATGACGCATGAGCATGGTGAGAAATTTTTTTATATAAAATAATCATGAGTTGAAACAATTACTCAAGGAGAATCATATTTCCATTCCTTCCTCATCTAGTTTACTCTCTTCTAATTCAACCAAACATGAGATACTTCTCCTAAGTCCTATGGAAAGGGTCATGCCTTGATCAACACTCATGCACCTATGGATGTTGGGTGGATTATTGATTTAGGAGCTTCAATTCATAGTGCATGTTCAACTGATTCCATGATTCTATGCACCGTTAGTACACCACTATATCATAGATTCTTTAATTAAAATAATTATTTTTCTCATGCTTCTAGTGTAGGTGATAGTGTTTTGGGTATAGGTTCAACCCTTAATGTTCATTGGATTCCTTATATCTCTCATAATATACTAGAAATATATTATATCACATAGAAAGGTAGCCAAATTGAGTTCACTCTTGATTCAATGTTCATTCATTGACCCATAGGAGATATTTTTGCAGTTGATAAGGATAATAATCTATCTAAAGTGTTTACCTTTGACCACCTAATTGATGATGATGATCCATAAGTTCCTTTGACTCATTTATCCAGTGTTAGGAGTAATTAAATTCCTCTCAATGGGTTTGAAAATCTACTCATGATTTCCCCATCACCTGCTACATTAGAGGTTACAATTGATATGGATTCCATGACTTTGAAACAACAAGACATAATTGGTCTTTTATATTGAGGGTTCTAGGATGGTGCCATTTCAAGTCTTTCCAAATTCGTTACTCATTATTCTATTTCAGATTTGGTGAACATGTTTTTCAAGGAGGCACACTTCCCTTTGTAGTTTCTTCATTAGATTATTTTGATTCTTCTACATCTATTTTTCCTTCCTTGATTGGGACTCTTCCTAGTCTTGATGAGATACCTTTAGAGGCACTTGATTCTTCTTCCACACTTTCATTAGTGAAACTTCTTCCTTCTCTTTTTCTTATGTATATGGAGTTACTTCTACATACACCATTGGATCTTTATCTTTCCAAGGGGAGACATATTGTTGGTCATCACAGACATTTCTTTTGGATTCCAACATGCTTCAGTACTTTTGAGGATACTTCATCATGGGAGAGGGGCAATGTTGTCTCTATATTTCCCTTCATTGAAGAGATAATTATACCACATTATTTTGATGGATGTTGTTCTTGGGAGGTATTGTAGAGACCTCCTTTCATTACTGAATGATTTGCATTATCTCTTTATTGTTGAGGAGTTTTGTCCCATGAGGCTTTCTCCTTTTTCTATTTGTAAGGGATTGGTCACATAATTAGTTGTACATGGGTACATAACATGGTATAGTTGTTGGGACCCATTTTCATATATATAATACATCTTATCCCTAAGTTTCACTTAAGGGGGGTGTTAAAGTAAATAGTTTATTCTATTCATGTACTTAAGTTTACCTTAGGTTAAATTCAAATTTTATTAACTTTTTAATTTCATATTTCCTAGGCTGCATTATTATTTGCAATGAGGTAGTTTTCAATACCTATCCTACTTCATCTTGTATTTAATTGGGACACATGCCTCATTGAGTGCCCTCCATTCTCTCTTGCCTTCCCTACATAATAAGGCCATCCTACTCTTTTTAATAAATCAAGAAAGGAATCATTTTGTCTTACATCTCATTATTTATTTCTTTTGTGGTTGGTTATTATGTTGTGGTCTTTAAGGCTGCAAATTCATGGTTTATTATTATTTTCTCCTATATATAACACCCAAAAAACTACACTCTTTATCATTACGGGCCCGTTGTAACTTTTTTTAGCATTTTCATTGGGTTCTAAATCTCACATTGGTTGTGAAGGAGGGTTTTTCTCTTCCTATATGCAAATGTGTTTGTATTAGTTGTGAGAATGTGTGGGTCATATTGTGACATTCATGGGTTGTATCCTCTATTTTTGGATTTCTTGGCTTTGATGGTTTATGGTTATGAGTATGGGGGGTGGCACATGGAGCTACCATCAGACCCCAAAACCTTATCACCTTTAAAAATATTGCTCCAAGGGCGCAATTTGTTTTGTCACATGATAGATACTAGGTCATATGGGTGATCTAATCCTAGCCCCTGGTGCTAATGGGGGTGGATCATTTTTGACCTCTTTTGGGCTCCATGTAGGCAATTATATTCAATTGGTGAAAACTGAGTGTACGATATCAATTTTTGGAAAACAAGATTGCTCTCTCTCAAAAATTACACCCTTTCTATGTATCCAAACTTATCTTTCTAGAGGAACATGGAAAAACTCCTAAGTAGTGGGTCACTCATTAGTTGGAGTGAATCTACGGATTCTAGGCTGGTTCCTATATGATGCTTCACCTACTAGATTTACTAAAACTTCTCTCTTAATGGGAAAAGGGGAAGAAATCTTGTATGAACCTAAACTTGAATTAAAAATACTAAGGTGATGCACCAAGATTTATTTTAGGACATGAAATCACAGAGTGGTACACACTAGTTTACCATTTACATAGACTTAGTTTGTACAACTTATTACAACATGCTTCCTTCATCAATATTTCACTAAGAGACCTAGCTGCACCTAACCTACAAAAGGAAGAAAACTTCACAATTGAGAAGTCACTTGCACATTCATGACACACTTAATTAATTTCATAAAACATACTAATAGAAGAAAAGGTGATAAGCTGCAAGACAAAACTCTAAGGAAAGAGAAAAACATTTCACAAATAGTTTGACCAATCAAAAAAACACATAAAAGCTACAAGAATAAGATGACAGAGATTGATTCATAAAAATGGCATCCAAGGTGTAATCCATATTTTTATTCCCAAAGTGAGTTACAAAAAATATGCATAAAAATTGCAAAAGGAATTCAAACAGTTACTTAAAATGTAGACAAATTGCATGAGGAAGAACTGCCTCTAAGTGATCTTGAAAATCATTTTATATAACAAGCATTGTAACAAGCTATGGATCACTTATGGAAAAAACTAATTTATCAACCACCCCAATCCTGGGAAGAGTGCCACTAGCTAAAAAATTAAAGAGAGCCAATAGAAAGCTGATTGAAGCCACAACCGAGAACTGGAGATTTGATATGGATGAATAATTTCAAGCTCCTTTTTGCATGCCTCTTTATATCCATCAAATTGATGATATATGATCTTTCTCCTCTAAAAAAGATCTACATTTTATTTCATCTTCCTCATTCTCCAACAAAATCATGTTTGTTGTAAGATAATTTATTCTATTTAATAAATCTAACCAATCATCTATTGCCACTTGTCCATCACCCCTTTAATTTTTTGTTGGCTCCAGATTGTGGCAGCACATGTCTTCTCCTTAGCAAAGTCACGGAAAAATTCCTGGACATGTAGTGATCGGTCGCTAGTGCTCGACCCAAATAACTATTCCATATAGAAGCTCACGTCCTAGCGACACACCATGAACCATAACAATTTGAGACATGTGGTGCCTAGTCGCTAGCTCTCAGGAAAAACAACTAACTACATCATAATCCGAGACCTTGTGACCAATATATTTTGATACAACCACAACCTCATCTCCAACTAACCATCATCTCATGCAATCTTCCTTAATTTCAACAAGCTAATGACTAGAGCCTTTTATCAAATCAAATGCCATGTGGAAATTTATCGCTAATTCTCTAACTATCTGGTTGGCAACCTTACAACCCTTGTGAGACTGAAAAAAATATCCATGTGGCACCCTATCGCTAACTCTCTAGCCTAAGAAGAATATTCCCTTTCATCCTGCAAGCCAGAAACGAGTAACATTAAACTATTAGTCAACAACTCTACAATATTTCATGCTACTTTTACTCATAGTTGTGAGATGGAGATAACCGTTACTTCAACATTCTGGAAAGGTGGAAGTCTCTCACTAGCTCTCCAACTAAAAACTTGACCACCTTAAACACTTGAGAGCTAGCGACAACCATCGATCTAAGATTTATCACCATTGCATCTGAACCTCCACGTGGAAGTTTCTTGCTAACTCTCTAGCCTGAGAAGAATATTCTTTTTCATCTCGCGAGACAGCAATAAGGAATACTTTCAGACATGTCGACACCTATCGCTTACTTTTGACCAAAATTTATTAATTTCTCATGACTTCACAACCTCATGACAACCGCTAGTCATGAGCACCACTGTTATCTTTGACGGTCTTTAACTTCCACGACCCAAAAAAAGCCACCACTCGTGAGCTTGCCAACATATTATACTATCTTCCTTGACCTACGCTTCCTCACGATAAGGCTAGTTTCCAACTCTCAGCTTCAAATATCGATCACCACTATCCTTTTCAATCTCATGACTAATTTCCACTCGCCAGCTCGCTATTCAGTATCATGACGCCCTACTCGCCAGCTCACAACCTCTAACCATAAACTACCACTATCCCTCATGAGCTCGCGACTAACTGACTGATGTCACCACCATGGGCTCCACTTGGCTACCATGTGACTGGCCATCTTATCATCTTCATGACTTCTTTGTGCCATGTGGCATGCATTAATTCAATGTCAATCTTCCTTGTCGATGCCACATCACCTTAGGCCCACAAAATTGATAGGGAGGATCTTTTTATCCAAGAGTCATCTTGAATATTCTTTAGGTCACTTTCTAGACCTATTAAGGGTTTTCTTCCCAACCCTAACCGAGGAGAACACACTTAGTTCTTTCCCATAACCCCCAAAGGTCTCTCTACCAAAGTAAAATAAGTCTTACTTGAACCTACCAGGGTAGATTCCCAAAAACTATCCTAAATTATTGTATGCTATTTTTTAGGATTGAATTCACTCCATTTCCATCCTAAAACACTCTTCCTTGAAGATCTAGGACCATTTTTTAATCAAGTTTCCATCGAGTTCAAATATTTACTGTTTGAAGAGCTAATAGACCTTGTAGCCCTAATTAAGCTCCTAAAACCAATTAACTCCAAAAATTCTCAAAGACACCCCCAACTATTCACTATTCTAGATACCCTTTTGGACATACTTAAATATTTCTAGGTTCTGGACCCACCAAGGTGTCTGTATAGTACCTTTTACTAGACTATGGCTTTATCCTTAAAAATAGGGCTAATTGGGCAAATTGATTCAAATTCAATAAAAAGTTAATGAGATGGATTCATAAAAAAACACCATTGGTTCTAGGGCCTTTTCAACACCCAAACACTACTCTTAATTCATCATTTCCTTCAGTTCAATCCAGCTCTGCATCTTATAGCTGATTGTTGTCTTCTTGCTCCTAGCCGGGCACATACTGTCTTGCCTAGGGAAAGCTTGCAAAAATAGAAAACTCCACTTTCAAAACCTGTAAAAAAAGGAAAAGACTATATAGGGGCTTTAATTTACACCCTTCATGAGCCATAAGGATCCAATGGAGGAAGATCACTGTAGACCCATATTTACATGCATAAACCCCTGCACTGGCTGAGAACAGTCCTGGAAGGGTTTGATTTTATTTGTAAATTAAACACTATACAAGAAACTTCAAAAAGTAATTAAAGAGAAAGGAAATAAATATCAGAAAATAATTTGCACATCAGATCAAGTGATCCAATCCATATACAATGATTTCAATCAAAATCTAGTAAAACTATGTAAATATAGTGAATTGTCACTTTGCTCCTTCTTGGAAATGCAATAAACAATTGTCCAACCTCCATACAATTATGTGGAAATCCTTAAATATGTCCACTATACCCAAAAAAATACCTAAACTAACCCATAACTGCCATTAGGGAATTTTACAACTTTTATACTAAATGTTGTCGAGCAACATTTGAAAGTTGTAAAAGTTGTTCAAGCAACTTTTACAATTTTTACCACTTTTACAATTTCTTCATTCTGGCCCAATGAATGGGTTCCACAAAGTTTCAAATCACATACTTGACCTAATTATTGTTAGAATGAATTTAGAATAACTGAGAGGGGAGGGGTGAATCAGTTATCCTTAGGTCTAGATGTAGCAATTAAAAACTTTCTGTTCTTCAGATCTACTCGGCAGCAGTAGCATAAATCAACAACTTTAATCATGCAGTTTAATGTTAATTGAAATTAGCTTGTAGTAACATAACAATAAAGCAAACCATAAGCATTCACACAAGTTGACACAAGTATTTAACGTGGAAACCCAATATGGGAAAAAACCACCAGTAACATGCTACCAAGTTTTCACTCTTCTGAAGTGATGCCCTGTGAGGAGCCAACCCTGTTAAAGGTTACAATAACACACTGCTAGGTGTGACCTGGTTAAAGGATTTAATCACCCTGTCAAGAGTGGCCTTATTAGAGGACTTAGAACATTCCAATCTGAATGTCACCTTGTTAGAGGATTTATAAAAATGACTGTTAAGTCAACCTTGTTAAAGGATTTAACTGATACAATGGTAAGAAAGTAATCAACAGTTTGTGATCTGGTTCATACAACTTACTTTGCAAATTCAGATCCAATTACAACTCTAATGTTAACTTACTGGATAGCTTGCATTGTCATTTCAACCTTCTGATCTGCTTGGAAATCCGTCAAGCAATCACATATGCAACACTCTACCTCTGCCTTTTCCTTCTCTGCTAGATCATGCCAAACAGTAAATCAACTATGCAAACCTTTTGCATACACATCCATTCTTCTACACACAATGAATAACCCCTTGAGGTTATCATATACCTCTCTGTCTAGGTTAGATAAATCTTTTGCCACTTAAACAAGATCGTAGATCTTAGGTTAGGTCATATCCAACGGATCATCCCATCTTTGCATTACATTTACTTCTCCAAAGTAGTCTCTAATTAAATCTTGAAACCATGCATTAATTACGGTTACTCATACATTAAATGACATGGATCAATCTTTGATTAACATTACATATCCCAATAAAATCAACTAAGTCAGCCAGAGATCTCAAATCTCATCATTAATCCAATTATTGTAAGTCGGCCAACATCACTGTTTCCACTCGGCAATTTCAATGGTGCTCAGTATTGAGCAACTTTTTTCTCGTCACAGGAAACTTTACTTGGCACAAGGAAATTTTCTCATCATAAGCAACTTTTCTCGGCATAAGCAACTTTTCTCGGCACAAGCCAAACTTGCTCGGCACAGAACAGCCAGAAAAACTGTCTTTGAAAGATAAACAACAAATTACTTTGCCAGAGTGTCAAGTGATCAAGTACCCTTTGAATTGCCTTAACTCAACCATTCACTTGGTCTTCTTGTTAAATCTTCTTCATCAACAATAGATATGGTACTCAAATAGATAACAATAGTCTCACCAATAAAGGTTTGACATCAATGACAAAATAACAATTGCTTGCAATGTCACTTTCCAACAATTATACCCTAAATAGGCCTATGTAAGCACTATAGGTGCCATTTTCTCATTTTGACCCTATTTTGGAATTTAGGGCATCAAAAGGGTCTCTTAGACCAACTTGAACACAACAAAACACAAATCTACAAAAACAACATCACAAAACCCTAAACAACCCTATTTAAGACTAAGACCATAAGAAGGTCTTTCACAACAAAATTTGAGGGCTCTAACCCCTAGGTGCTCTTGCACCATGCTCCATTTGAACAAAAGAAGTCAAGTTACAACTGGAGACAATATTGCAAAATCTATTCCCAACTTATGGAAGTCAGCTTATGCAACCCATGTAGCCTCTACTTCAGGTAGGTGTTTCCATTTGATTATATGTTCCATTTACTGTCCATGTCTAGTATTCTTCTTAACTCTAGAATCCAATATCCTCTCTTCTTGTGGATATCTCTTGGATGGTAGGGGTATATTAACAGTAACCTTATCCACATCAGAAGCATTCTCATTCTCCTCTAACATTGGACCTTTTTAGTTGACTAAGTCTTGCACATTGAACATAGGTGAAATTGCCAAATCTGTGGGTAGATCTACTTTGTAATAATTTAATCCATATTTTTCTAGGACTTTACAAGGCCCTACCCTTCTCATTTGTAACTTATGAAGTACACATTTCTTCAATCTGGCTTTGTTTATATGCACTATCACTAAGTCTCTCACTTCAAAATTCAAGTCCTTCTTTTCATCCACTTTGGATTTGAATCTTTGAGTGGCTTCTATTAGTGTCTTTTTGACTTGATCCAAATGACAGATTAGTAATGTAACTAGAATCATGTGTAATGTAATGTTAGTCTCTTCCACAATGTCTTCCAAAAATGTCCCATGAATTTGGAATCCCTGTCTCAAACAATACTATGGGGAAATCCATGGATTCTAATAGTCTCTCTAAAGAACAATTGAGTAATATAACTAGAATCATGTGTAGTTTTACATGGAATAAAATAGCTCATCTTACTGAACCTATCAACAACTACAAAGACACTATAAAATCCAGTACTTGTCCTTGGTAAGCCAACAATGAAGTCCATGTTGATGCATTCCCATGGCCTATTGCGAATGGGAAGTGGTTGATAGAGACCAACATTAGAAGTTGTTCCCTTTTCTTTCTGACAAATAGTGCATTGTTCCACATACTTCCGAATGTCTTTATGCATCCTAGGATAATAGTAAAACCTTTAGACTAGCTCAAGTGTCTTATTAAGACCAAAATGTCCACTGAGACTACCATTATGATTCTCTTGTTTGATATTTTACCTCATAGATCCATTAGGTACACATAACTATCCTCCTCTAAAAAATAACCCATTTGCAATGTATAATATGCAAACTGACTATGGAAATGATTATTGAACTCCACACATAGCTTGTATGCCTCTGCGAAGTCTTCATCCTCGTTGTAAAGTTATTTGAAACTTTCCACTCCTATGCTTTTCAATTGCACTTCTTGAACAGTGAGAAGTCTCCTCCTCAAAGCATCAACAACCTTGTTCAATTAACCTTTCTTGTGCTTAATAGTAAAGGTATAGGCTTGTAAGAAATCCATCCACTTAATATTCCTATTTTTTAGCTTGTCTTGGGAGTTGATATAACTTAACGCTTGGTTATCAGTGAAAACTACAAATTCCTTGGGTAGGAGATAGTGTCTCCATTCTAAGGGATTGGACTAATGCATAGAGCTCTAGTTCATATGAGGAATACCTCTTCTTGGCCTCATTTAACTTTTTACTGTAGAAATCTACTGGTCTACTCTACTGGTCTACACTCTAGGGTAAAAAGTCTATCAAAACTTGGTAGTACAAGGATAAGTTGGGTGGCGATTTTTTTCTTTAACATTTCAAATCCCTAATTGGCTTCTTTAGTCCACCTAATCTTAGTTTTCAACCCAACTTTAATAGTATCTAAGACTGGGGCACAAATTGCACTAAAACCCCAATTGAACTTCCTATAGAATTGGGCAAGCCCATGAAAGCTTCTTATCTCTGTACTAGATGTAGGATTAGGCCAGTTGAGGATAACTTCTACCTTGCTCGATCCATCTTAAAAGTCCCTTGTGAGACCACAAACCTAAGGTACATCAATTCTTGCTTCAAAAACCCACACTTCTCCAAATTGATGGCTAATTTCTCCTCATGCAATCTCCTTAACACAATCTCCAAATGTTCAAGGTGTTCTTCTTTAATTTTATTGAATATGAGGATGTCATCAAGATATACTATCACAAACCTTCCTATGTATTTTTTTATCACTTCATTCATCAATCTCATGAAAGTGCTAGGGGAATTACTAAGCCAAAATGACATGAAAATCCATTTATATAGACATTCTATGGTTTTGAAGGATTTCTTCCACTCATCACCCTCCTTAATTTGGATTTGATGGTAAACAATCTTGAGATCCAACTTGGTCAAATACTTAGCTCCTCCAAGACAGTCCATTAGGTCCTCAATCCTAGGGATTAGAAACCTATATCTAATTGTGATTCTATTGATTTCTCTGGAGTCATTACATAACCTCCACTTACCTCCTTTTTTTTTATGCTAACACCACTGGAACTGCACAAGCACTTATGCTCTTCTTTATTATTCCTTGATCAAGTAACTCTTGTACTTGTCTTGCTATCTCCTTATTATGCTCAGGGCTCATTTTATATGCAGCTTTATTAGGTAACGATTCCCATGGAATGAAGTCAATTTGATGACTCAATGTTCTCTGTGGTGGTAGGATTATAGCTGATCCATCACTGAAAATGTCCTTGAACTGTTCCAAAAGTTGTTGCACCTCCTTGGATAAAGGTGTTGGTTTATTTTTTTTCTCCTCCTTAGGCTTCATCATAACAAAAAAACATCCTTCCTCTTATCTCTTGAGGTCTTGTAGGAATTATTGTTCACCAATTGCCAATACATTATGACTACTAGTCTTCACCCCTTCTTCCTCCACCAAAGACTAGATCTTGCATGTTACTCCATCTTTCTGAAATGAATAGAAGTTCTTCTCCCCATTGTGCATGGATTTCCTATCAAACTGCCATGGTATTCCCACCAAGAGATGAAAGGCATCCATAGGCAGTACATCACAAAGAATTTATCATTGTAGCCTCCAATTGAAAATTCAATCCATGCTTGCTCATTGACTAAGACATGTTATCCTTTATTCAACCATTTCACTCTATAAGGATGGTCATGAGGTATCCTAGACAATCCTAACTTGCTCACTACTTCCTCTGAGATGATGTTATCAGTTGACCATGGTTTAATGATTACCTTATACACTTTTCCAAGAATCTTGCACTTCACTTTAAAAAGTGACCTCCTTTACTTAGGCTCTTCCTTAACTGGTTCTTTTATCAGGACTCTTCTTATCATCAAATTTTCACCACTCTCTGAATCAAGATTGATCTCAGGAGACTTGACACTACTGGTGTCTTCTTGCACATATTTAACTCTTCTTTTTGATTGAGAAGAGGTTTCTTTGTCTAGGCATCTATAAACAGGATGACCAAATTGGTGATAGTTATAGAACTTCATGTTTTCAAAAGAGGACCCTCTTCTAGAGCTTCCAAATCTTCCCCTACTATTACTAGGACCCCTTCCTCTTCCATAGTTACCTCCACAACTGGATTCACTGCCCTTCTTTGTTCGTTTGGTCTCTCCTTGGGGTCTTGAGTCATTACCTATACCACCATAGTTCCCTCTGTGGCTTCTTGTGTCTCTACCTCTTCCTCTGCCTCTACTAGTGGCTTCATGCTTTTTATTTCTCTTTTCTTCTACCTTTAGAGCCAATTGGTAACACTTCTGCACTATGGTAGGTGTCAAAAAACTTATCTCCTCTTGTATACTCCACCTTTGCCCATTTAGATAACATGCCACTTTTATGCTCTCATCTTCTTTCACCTTGGATCTTAGACACAACTTGTAGAACTCCTCAGTATAGGCACTCACCTCTAATTCTCTTTCTCTTACATTCTTTCTTTTCTTATGGAGTTGTATCTCATAATAATCTAGAATATAGGTGTCCCTAATCTTGGCCACCATACCCTTCCAAGTAGAAATAGGATTCGTTCCTTCTTTTTGTCTCTCATCTTGCATAAACTTCCACCATGTTAGTGTAGTCCCTCTCAGTCTAGTCTTAGCTACCTTCACTTTTTGTGCTTCTGTCACATTCTTACACTCAAAATGGTTCTCTAACCCCTCTATATATTCCATCACTACTTCTAGCTCAATTTTTCCACTAAACAAAGGTACACCCTCTAGTGATTTTCCACCCATAGCTTTCAAATCTCTAAGGAATGGTTCTTCTTATAAAACTAGATCAGGCTCTGGCACTTCATCCTCTAATACCAAAGATTTACCTTTCCCTTCTATCTCTTTGAATTTTTCACTCACTTCTTTAGTCTTGGCCTGCACTTCACCAAGATTACTATCCATTTCTACTAATATTTCTCTTAGGAGTCTTTCATCCATTTTTTGGTCATCAACTTTCTTTTCCAACTCTGCGTTGATCATCATTCTTGACTCACCTACTAATTCAAGATCACTCATCCACCTTCCTAGCCCAAATATTTTAGGCTCTAATACCAATCTGATAGGGAAGCTCTTTTTATCCTAGAGTCAACTTGACTCTTCTTTAGGTAACTTTATAGAACTATTAAGTGTTTTATTCCCAACCCTAACCTAGGAGAACACACTTAGTTCTTTCCCCTAATCCACATGGGCCTCTCTACCAAACTAAAACAACTCTTCCTTGAACCTAAAAGGGTAGATTCCCAAAAACCATCCTAAACTCTTGTATGCTATTTTGTAGGATTTAATTCACTCCATTTCTATCCCAAGACACTCTTCCTTGAAGATCTAGGACCATTGGTTAATCAATTTTCCATCGAGTTCAAAGATTCATTGTTTGAAGGGCTAATAGACCTTGTAGCCCTAATTAGGCACCTAAAACCAATTAACTCCAAAAAATCTCAAAGACACCCCTAACTATTTAGTATTGTAGATACCTGTTGGACATACTTGAATATTTCTAGTGTTCAGGGTCACCAAGGTGTTTGTATAGTACCTTTAACTAGACTGTGGCTCTTCCCTTAAAAAGAGGGCTAATTGGGAAAATTGCTTCAAATTCAAGAAAAAGTTAATGAGATGTATTCCTCAAAAAACACCATAGGTTCTAGGACCTTCTCAAAACCCAAAAACAACTCTCAATTCATTATTTACTTCAGCTCAATCCAACCCTGCATCTTATAGCTGACTATTTTCTTCTTGCTCCTAGCCGGGCACAAACTCTGTCACCTAGGGAAAGCTTGCAAAAATAGAAAAATTCACTTTCAGAACCTGTGAAAAAAGGAAAAGACTATAAAGGGTCTCTACTTTCCATCCTCCATGGGCCATAAGGATCCAATGGAGGAAACTCATCGTAGAGCCATATTTACATGCACAAACCATGCACAAACCCCTGCATTGGCAGAGAACCGTCCAAGAAGGGTTTGATTTTATTTGTACAATAAACACTATACAAGAACCTTCAAAAAGAAATTAAAGAGAAATGAAATAAATATCTAAAACTAATTTTCACATCAGATCAAGTGATTCAATCCACATACAATGATTTCAATCAAAATCTAGTAAAACTGTGTAAATATAGTGAACTGTCACTTTGCTCCTTCTTGGAAATGCAATAAAAAATTATTGAGCCTTCGTACAATGATTTGGACATCCTTAAATATGTTCTTTGGACCGAAAAAATTACACAAGCTGGCCCATAACTTCCATTAAGGCATTTTACAACTTTCATTGTAAATGTTGTCGATCAACATTTGAAAGTTGTAAAAGTTGCTCAAATTTTTACCACTTTACAATTTCTTCATTTTGGCCCAATGAATGGGTTCCAAAAAGTGTCTAATCACATCCTTGACCTACTTATACCTTAAATAGGCCCATCTAAGCACTCTAGGTGTCATTTTCTCATTTTGGCCCTAATTTTCTATTTAAGACATCAAAAGGGTCTTTTGGACCAACTTGAACACGACAAAACACAAATCTACAAAAAAAACATCACAAAAAACTAAACAACCATATTTAAGACTGTTATGCCTGGCATACCCATCCCTACAGTTTGTGGGAAAAATGTTGGGTCCCCCTTTTCTCTTTGGCTCTTTCCTTTGGTTTCTTGTAGTTTGTTTTCCCTCCGGGCTTTTCTTCCGTGAGGGTTGTCTTTCTCTTTGTTTTTTGTCTTCTTGTGTCTCCGGGACCCGGTCCTAGAGTTTCGTTGGTTCTTTTGAGAGACAGACTTTGGACTCCGGGATTCTCTGCCATCATGTCTTCTTTCGTAAGAAGATATGGTTGCATGGAATCCCCGGGCCCAGAGTCCAGAGGTTTTCTTGTCCCAGAGTTTGTGAAAAGAATGCAACGTATTTTTACCCTAGCGGTATAAATAGAATTTACCTATCATTTTCACATTTACCATGGTTAAAACACTTAGAGCACTCAGAGTGATTTCAAGGCGATTAAGGCGGTTAAAGAACATTTTTCTCCTATGCTTAGTAATTGATTAAACAGTAATTTGCAGTGCTTGTTTGCGGTCAGCTCCAGGAGAACTTGTTGCAGAGCACCTCCTATGCTCATCTTTCCTACATTCTCTGTGTTTCCAGGTAGGCCTTTGGCTCTCTACTATAGTTTTATGGTTTCTTGTTTGTTCTTGTTTTTCCATGCCTTTGCTTTGGGCTTTCGTTGCCTCCCATTGGTGGGTTGGCTCTTCCAAAGGACTATCCACCCTCTATGTAGTTGTAATGTAATGTATATGTTTGTATGTTATGTATGATAGTGTAGGTACTTTTGTACATTCTGTAGGCTATGTAAATTCCCTATTTATAGTGTATATATGTCACAGTTTTGTGGTCAGCCTGTGAGTGGTGCTTTGGCCCTCGCAACATTTTGACCCTCTGTACATTAGGTGTATATTTTCTATATATCCTTCCATTCTATCAAGCTCATTGCGCTCCATCACGTCTTAAACCATTCTGTCGAGCTTGTTAGAGAGGTAGTTGCCACGGTTCAAACTTGGCACCTCGCTAGTTTGGATCATGGCAGATTTATCTCTCCTTTGTCGTATCATATTAATGGCAGGATTAATTTCCCATGAACATGCATTCAAATCACATCCCATCTGGCATTTACTTCCCCCTTGTGTCATCCCACTTATCGCCATTAATGTCATTATGCTGCATGTCACGTGGCCACATAACGACCCATGTCAGCCAGGTACGACCTCCTATCGGTCACATCAACAATGACTAATTCTTCCAGACTCCAGGTGTTGAGAGGCCCCTGGGTCTTCATTCCATTTTTGTCACTTTGTCCAACACCCTGGAGCCCCCGGGTGTTTAAAAGAACTTGACTCATGTTTTCCTTAATACTCTAGGATTTTGATGTACGTTAACATTTTTTTGGACAAGTGCAAAATGGTGATGAATTCCCCAAAATCTGTAAAGTTATTTTTATTATATCGTGTATTGATGGTTCTCCAGTCTTGCAGGTTGCAGATAGTTTGATCAAAATGTCTAAGGTGATCACTCCTCCTCATAGCCTAGAACTGCCTACTAGCTCCACTCGGGCGGCTATGAAGACTAAGGCCGAAAAGATGCTGGCCAAGCTGCCATTGACTTCCAAATACCCAAGGGAGGGCATTCTTGTAGGGTCCAAAGTGGACTCCAAGGTGTAAGAGATAACAGACATAGAGCCCAGACTTTGGGCTGAGATGCAGGGCTTGGTTCAAGCCATATACAAAGTGAAGGCTGACGGAGATATTATGGCCATCCACTTGGCCACCTCTGGAATTATTAAGCCACACATTTTCCTTGCTCAATGAAAGAACTAGATTTGATACTCCAACTAGTGATGCTCTACAATCCCCCCACTCGGACTATTTTTCTTTTCGATCCCCAGCCGTTACACTATCCAGCGACTATCGTCAATCTGGATGCAACAAATTTTGCTTCAGGGCTGGGGATCCCTCAATTCAAGGGATCCATCATTCTCACCCGAGCCAGGTCATTAAAAGAGTTCAAGGAAGCTTCCCTTATTTCCTGACAATATCTCAATGCTTAGTGGCTGAAGTCCCCGAAAAGGGACCATAAAAAGATGAAGTTGGAGATTCCATGCAGGGATTTCAAAGAATGTATACAAGCGGGAATTATTTTTCTATGCAGGATCTTTGGAGAACCCCATGCCCAAGATTTCTTGCCATGGATGTACTAATTTCTCTATTGCATCACCACCCACAACCAGAACTTCAATTGGGCAGCTATCATAGCCAACCATGTGGACACGCAGCTAAAAGGAATCCTCTAGAATTCAAAGTTCCACATATCATCTTATGTACTATGGGTATTGGCCCAACAAAGACCAGATTCTCTAGGTTTATAGGAAGTGGGAATTCTCGGGAACGGGTCAGGCCAGTTGATGTTGTGGGATCATTGTCTTTAGGTCTAATGGGAACTTATTTTCCCAAATTTTTTCAGGGTAAATGATGCCTTCATTTACCAAAAACATTTTGACACTTACTTAGCACTCCAGATTCTAGTTATCGCAGGAGGAAATGAACTTGGTGAGTTCCTACAATAGTTATTTCATTTAATTCTAGCAACACACATATATTTGGGTGACCAACTTCTTTGGGAAGCCCTATCTTCTTCCCTGATATTGTGGGGATAGAATCATTCTTTTAGAATTCTACAGACAAATTCTAGAGTTGCACGCCCTCTTCACAGCAAAGAAGGTTACCAATATTTCATTCCCAATTTCTTGTGGGAAATATTCCTGTAGTCTAGCCACAGTAAAGGAGGCAGACAATGAGTTGAAGAGTCTGGGACTGGTGGAGTTCCACCATACCAGGAATAATTTTGATCCCCTAGGTAAGATAGCCTTGGCACTTCCCAGGCCATCCCTGCCGCACATAGAGGATATTGAAGATTTTTGGGTAGATTGCCAAGATAGTTTTGACCTTCGGGCCTGCTAGCATTCACAGATGTCCAAAGGCCTGATGAAAGTCCTTGACCTTTGGGGTTTCCTGAAAGGTTTTTCATATGACGGCCCTCTAGAGGACCCATTGTATAAAGAGCAGGGGTTAGACAAGTTGGATCTCCCTCTGGTGGATTGGGCCACCTCAAAAGATTTAACAATTGAGGGGGTATGCCACCACATTGTTGAAAACAGTCACAAGTATTTTTCCTGAGTGTGTCCCAAGAGCACCCAAAAAGGACAAATTTTTTGAGGGTTCACTTCAACCTCCAGAGCCACCAGACCTAGCACAAGAAAGGGGAAAGAGAAAGAAGATACCCCAGGCAAGGTGCCTCCCCAGGGTATGATCCCCATAATGGCACAGTTACAAGAGAAAATGGAGGCGTCGAGGCTGGAAAGCCAGAAGATAAGTGCACAACTCTCCCAAGGCCTCCTCACAACTCTAGTAGCATCTGCTCGCCTTGTAGGATCCCTGTCATTGGCCGCAATGATGAGTAGGTAGACTTTCGCTAAGGCAGAGTATACAAGTATTTTGGATACTGGGGTCCCACTACAAAGGAAGAAGAAGCAGAAGGTGAACCCCACCCTAAGCACAGATGAAGGCCTCGGTATTCCTAACATGCCCCCAGTTGATGTCAGTTTAGATTCCCCTGAACTTAAGAACATTTCAGATACCTCTCTTCGACATGATGATTTTGATGATGTCTTCAGGGCTGATGAACTCATGAACCTACATGAGGATATAGATCACGTGGTAGAAGATATCACCACCCAGGAAAGAGAAGAGATCCTCGCTCAAAAGGAAGTCTCGAAACCAGAGGCTTCCACAGAATAGGAAGTCCAGGAGGAAGCACCAAAGTAGCCCGAGGAGGAGAAAACACCGGTCCAAGAGACCAAGGATGAACCAAGGCAAAAAGAAGATGAGAAACTGATGACTGGGGAAACTGGACCCATGGGATCAACCATACCCCCATTCATCACGCTCCAAACATATTTGGTTACTCTGGGTGACCAAATGCCCTGGAATACATTCGGTGAGGTAATCATGGTGGCCCAAACTTTGAATCTTGGCCTGATACCTTAGCCACCTCCAGAAAATGTTCCAATGGAGGAAGACGTTTGGGAAAATGAAGCCGAAGAGGAAAAACAATAGCAGCAAGACAAGGGCAGAACTGCCAAAGATACAAATGTTAATTCGCATGATGTTGAGAAGGATGGGGAAGGCCCCAGGGATACAGGTGGTATGGACGCCGACAGAGAAGAAACCCCAAATATGAAAAAAGAGGACACCAACATGGCAGAGAACACTGAGGCCTCTAGAGAATAGGAACAGGAAAAATAAAGGGAGCCCGATGACACTGCAAATTCTAGGAACGCACTACCAAATTCTGAAGGGAATCCTAATGCCCAAGTCCTAACAGCAAAGCTGCCCCAGCCACCCCAATGGCTGGAGGAATCAAGGAAGAGAAAGGCCCTGACAGTAACAACAAGCATTCCGCTCTCCCTAGCCAAGATGATGGCCCAAAATTTAGAGGCCAAAAATCCTAAGAGGGCTCAGACGACCATACCCTCTAGACTGGTCCAGTAGGAAGTACAGTTGCAGCGATTACAACACCTCCCCTAGATGCAGATGCAGTGGCTGTAAGGCCCAAAGATTACATTATTACAGAAGTAGCACTAGGGAGGTGAGACAAGCAGGGTGAATTGGACCTGCGGAGAGAGGCCACCAAGGTAGTGGAGGACCGGTACAATAAACAGAGTCAGAAGTTGAAAGAGGAAAAGGAGACCAATGCAAATCTCCTCGCACTTTTGGCGGAACTTACACAGCCCCTGGCTGAGGTCCACCCAGAAGCTTCTACCTCTGGATTACCGCTTAGACATGGTGATGTGGATTCTTTAAGGGCCATGAAGAAAAAGGCCCAGGCTGTGGATGGGTGGGTCACCGAACAAATAGCCTCTGTAAGGAAATTTTTAGTGGTGTCACTCCCAGATCTCTATCAGATCAACATTCTCCTCAGTCAAGAAAATGCCTCCACTATTGTGTGGGAAAAGGACTTAGAAAATTACAAAAAATGGAAGGTCGGGTTGGATGAAGTTTTCAACGTTGGAGAAGAAGCCATCACAGAGGTAGGAATTTTGGGAGATGAATCATATGATTCTCTCCAGGCCCAGTACTCCAGACTTGGCCTCAAAATTGAGGTATGCAAGGAAGTGGTTAAGGATCTAAAAGAGAAGGTGACCACAACCCAATATCCTTTGGGCCTATTTCAGGCATTTGTGGTAGGGCTATTACAAGTCGACCCCTTCACCACTGGGACATGCACCCCAGCGGACTATGTCCTCAGTAAATATGACAAATGGATGGAATCCATGTATCATTCTGTCGGGGACTTTGACAGGGGAAGGTTATCAAGATTATTATCCAAGATGATGATCTGGGCACATGATGCCATGAAGATGGTAGATGAATTCTGGAATGGGGCTGGAGAAGTCAAAGAGAAACTAGAGGTTGTTCGTGGCCGATGGGACAGAATCAAGGAGATAGATGAAGATGGCGTAAGCCAAGTTTTAGAAGTATTTACAAATAGTAAGGAGAAATATGGTCCTCCAGAATCTAGAGATTTTCATCAGCCAAACATATTTTGTATTCATTATTCTTTGAGCGTAAGCTCCCAGATCCCAGAGTTATAGATCCACAGTTTTGTATTCTTTTGATGACCCGCATCCAGGTTCCCCAGAGTAGACCAATCATTATCACACAATTAATAAGGGTGTCAGGAAGTAGGTGACCCCAGAAAGGCACATCATCTTGGGGGGTGGCTCTGATAGATGGTCTTCCCAAGGTGCCACCCCAGCATTAAACACCTGGCCCATCGGAGACAGTGAGCCGCTTTGACATTGATGAGGCATGTAGCCTCGATCCCCGTGGGATCGGATTTCTTCTATTCTCCCTCTAGCTCTCTTCTCAAGGCTAATTCTTCCATACCTCCTTTCTTGTCTCATTCATCTGACATGTCAGGCCTCTATTCTTCTTGAGGTTGTGGTAGCATGGTGCAGGTAGTACCGGCCACCGGAAATTATATTTTATTGATTAAGTCTAAAGTTAAGTTAGGTTATTTTTAGGGCAAACATGTGTATAAATAACAAGTCTGACCTCATTCTAAGGGTTGATGAAATTGATGATTTTTCAGTTTATAGCTATAGAATTTCTATGTTTCATTTCTAGCAGTTGCAGAGCTCAATGCTCCTTAGTTCTTAGAAGTTCAATAGATAGACGCTCCATTGGAGCCATTGTTGATGTACTCACCAGTGATGCTGGAAAACTAGTAATGAAGAAGGAAGGATTCTCATAATGTTGTTGTTGGTCTCTTGATCTCTGAGTTAATACTCTTTTGTGCTGTATGTTTCTTATGTCCCTTGCTTTGATATTTTAAGTAGATTAATGACCTCCTTTTCCCTCGCTATTGAATATATATGAATTGATGGTTCTGTGTGTATTCAATATTTTAGTGTAGCATGTTAGAGCATGGTTGATGTTTTAAATATATTTTCATGACTATATGTAGATGGAATACTTCTAACCCTGGCCTATCTTTTGAATTTTATTTGGTTAAATAACGAATGCGTGCAGGACACCCCAACTTACCTAAATCCCCAGAGAAGATGAGTCGAGATAACCAGCTACCCCCCCGAACAAAATAGTCACACTCCCAACTAAGCTCCCTCACCATTGAGACCCGACTCTCACGTACTTGAAGGCCCAAAGAATTTATTCCCCAGACAACCTTTACAGGTGAAGTTGGCTGGTACCCCAGTATCTGGTGACAACTTACATCTGTTGGCGGACCTGGTCACAAAGTCCCATCAACAAAGACCAAGACCATAATAAGGCCTTTCACAAAAAAAATTGAGGTCTCTAACCCCTAGGTGCTCTTTCACCATCAAAATATTCCAATTCAACTGCCATGTGTCCACCACATGCATGCAAGACTCCTGCACAAAGACACCTACCTTTTTGGCACTTCTTATGTGTGCACCGATGTATAAAAATCACAAGTTACTCCTAGAAATGGTCAATGTGGGATAAACCAATTTGAGCATCCCTTTCCCTATTCGCACATTTCTAGACCACCATAAACTACGCACTCTCACTGGGCTCAAACGCTCCTGGGAGCCACATTTACATCCATGTGTCATTACTTATCAGTAACTAATTGTTTTGAAATAATAATGGCATTCAAAATTGAGCTTGAGTGAAAATTTGATAAAATTATTGGCGATATCTACTGGATGTTTGCCTACAAGACATTTGGATTAGCAGCATAGTCATCCATTGGACATAGAGTTAGTTAGTGCAACTAAATCAAACACTCGAAACTCACTGTAAGAAGCTGGCTAAATCTTTTTCTAGATAAAGAGGTATGATAGTGGAAAAGAATACATATTTCTCCAAGAAGTTGTCTATCAAAACTCACTGTGAGAGAGGATGATAACTCCTTACTTGCATCTCAAAGACTTGACCTTGGAACCTTTTAAAAATATGAAAAATATAGAACTTCAAACCTAGACTCATTGTGTTGGACAACACATAGGAAAAAAAACAACTAAGAAACACTTCATTAAAAACCAAAACAACTAAGCTAGGGTATTCATAGGGGTGAATCAAACCTGAAAGCAAGGCTTGAGGTGTATCCCATTGATTGGGATAGATAAAACATCACCATCCATTGTTGATAGCTGAAAAGCATTATGCTCCTTGCACTATGTGATTATGATTCATGAATGCTCCACTCTAGAAGGAATCAAACTTGGAATGTGGCCTACTCTTAAGCTCATCCCACTTGAGCACCATATCTCCTTCTCTGAAAATCCTGAACTTTAATTTATTATCAAAATATCTCTTTGTCTGGAGTTGTTTGTACTCCATTGTTTTCATTGCCTATCTCTTATTTCTTCCAACTCCAGAAGTTGAGCATACCTGATTGCAATTGGATCATTTTCTTCAAACAACATCACTTGATTAGAAAAATCTAATGTTGGAAGATCTATTGAAATAGGAAACCTTACCTCTTTCCCATACACTAAAATATATGGAGAATTTCCAATAGACTTTTTAGGTGTAATCTTGTTTGCCCACAAGGCAAATTTCAAGTTTGAGTGCCAATCTCTCATATTATCCTGCAAAGTCATCTTTATAATCTTGATCAGATTCTTGTTGGTTGACTCAGGTAAACCATTACCCAATGGGTAATAATTGGAAGATGTGCTTAGATAAATGTCATTCCTTACATCCCATTCACTCACTCTCAATCCCACAAATGCAAGAGCATTATCTGACATGATGGAGATAGGTACTCTAAATCTGTTTGTGATGTCATCATAGAAGTTAAGGATACCAGATTCATTGGCCTCTTTCAAGGCTATTGCTTCAGTCCATATTGTGAAATAGTCAGTTGCAGTGAGGACCAACTTGTATCTTGCACTTGAAGGTGGGTTAATTACACCAATAAAGTCAATACCTCATTTCATAAAGGGTTTCTTTACTTGAATAGGCTGAAACGGTAAAGCTAACAACCTCTATTTTCCTGCAAACATGACACACTTGACACATTTCCTATTCCATGCACGGGAATCGTTGAATAGGATTGGCCAATAATAGCCATCCCTCATAATATTATATGTTGTTGTTCTTGGGGAAAAGTGACCCCCTGAAGCTTCATCTTGGAACTCATGCAATGCTTTACTGATCTGATCAATGTCTATGCACCTTAATAAAACACCACTATGATCTCTTCTAAACAAAAAATTATCAATAAGCACATAAGGGATAGACTGGAGTCTAAAATACCTTCTTTTATCCCTATCAAGGCTAGGTGGAAACTCACATTTTTGCAAAAAGTGAGTCATTTATTTCAACAAGCTTGCTGGTTCATCCATTGTATGTTCTCCATGTCCAACCAAAAATGTTTCAGTGAAATCTTCAGCTTCTAAAATTGGCTCGTCAGTCATTTGCTTGCAGAGGCCTTTACCTCTAACGAGTTTAGTGACCTGAATTTCAATGTTATACTCCATCACTTTAGTGATCCATCCAACCCTCTTATCATTTAAATCTCTGCTAAGAAAGAACTCCTTAACACTTGAATGGGCCACATCAGATGAACTGTGTTATGAGAAACCAAATGCCTAAACTTCTTTAATCTCTTCACAACAACTAGAACATGCTTCTCAAAAAAATTGTACCTTTATTCATAGTCTTCCAAACGCTTTCCGAATAAAGAAATAGGCTTTTCAAAGCCTTCTGTATTCTATTATACTAATATTGCAGAGATGGTAGCCATGCTTGCATAAGCATAAAGTATGAAATCTTTTGTAAAGTTAGGATTTACCAAAGTAGGGGATGAAGACATGGCTTCTTTAATTGCCTAAAAATTATTCCTTGCTTCCTTGGTCCAACTAAAAACTGAATTCTTCTTTGCAACCCCTTCTTATGATGAGGTAAAGGCAAGTCAAAAATAACTGCAACTCTTTCAGGATCAATGGTAATACTATTTTTTGACATAATATACCCTAAAAGCTTACCCTCATGTACATCAAAAATGGATTTGTTAGGATTTAGGGATATACCAAACTCCCTACATCCCTCAAATATTTTCCTTAGATGGCCTATGTGATCCTTAGCATCCTTTGAATAAATAGTGATATCATCAAGATAAACCAATGCAAATTTGTACATTAGAGCGGAAAAATCCATATCCATGCCTTTCTGAAAATTTTCCCCAGCATTGGATAAGCCAAAAGGAATCCTCCTATAAGCCATGGTTCCCCACTTTGTAGTGAATGCAGTTTTAAATTCATCCTCTTCTTTTACTAAAATATGAGTGTAACCAAAATATCCATCTAAAAGTGAGAAACGTTCTGAACCAAATGCATATTGGAGAATTTGTTCCATGGATGGAAATGGATGATGGTCTTTTAATGAGGCTCTCTTGAGGTCCCTAAAGTAAACACATAACCTTAGATCCCCATTCTTCTTCCTAATGGGAACAAGGTTTTGAAACCTAACTAGTGTTCTTAATTGGAAATGTTATACCACTTTCCATGAGCTTGAGCACTTCCTATTGCATTAAGGATTCAATCTTGGGATTAACTGGCCTCTAATTTTTCCTGATAGGCTTAGCATTGGACTCTAACTCAATAGTGTGTTGGGAAAGATGTGGATCAAAACCTTTAATATCCCCATACTCCCAAGCAAAGATATCATTATATTCTTGAAACAACTAAACATAAGACTATTTTTCAAAAGTAGAACTTATTTTACCAAACTTCAAGTTTGTACCTTTTGCAATCTCAAGATCTTCATAATGATCTTGCTGGACCAGTAAGCTAGTTTTTTTTTTTCCTACTTGATCATCTGAATTGAAAATGGACTCAAGGGTGACCAAACCTTTTGGTAGTTTATTTGACTTCAACCGTAGTACTTGGTCGTTATACTGTTGTTTTAATTTATCCTGATTAGAAATTTCAAAAACATCTTCTTCAAGAAAAAAAATTCAAATCTGCTCATCGCTGTCGAACACTTGCCAGTTAATATCATTGTCCGGAATTGAAGGCCTGACTACAATATTAACATGCTGCTAAACACATTCTCTATTAATATTACTTGGTATATCAAACTTTGCTCCAACAACAACAAGTCTATCAATGTGTTGATTTTGTCTTCTAAGAATGGAAATCAGATTAAAGGCTTCAAAATATTCTATTGTATCCCATATACGATGCTTTTAAGACTTAAGAATATTATTTTTTATAGCATGAAGAATCCTCACCTGATTAATAATTAACTTACTATCACCAAATACCTTTAAGCATTTGATCTCTCTTTTCCTTTCCCATTCCATCCCATGAATCAAACTCTCATATTCAACAATATTATTAGTACAAGCAAAATTAAAGTGGAAAGATTAATAATATCTATCACCCTGAGGAGATACAAGCATTGCATCTCCTCCAGCACCATTCTTACTCCTTGACCCATAAAAATACATCTCCCAAATGTTATCTTGCTACTCAAGAATCATGTCTGCTTTTTTAACAAGGTTTGGCATTATCAAACCAGGCTCTTGAAACATGTAATTCTCAATAACAACATCTAATAAAATATTAGGGATGATGAAAATTTTGGTATTTAATTTTGAGGCATCAAGGCCTTCACCTTGATCCAATGCAACACAATGTGCATTAATCACGCTGGGTATATATGGCTCAATGTGATCTTTTGCAAGGACTTCAGACTTAATGGTCACCTTAGTACCATAACAGGTTCTAAATAACATATGAGACCAATCTGAGGATAGGTAGCCTCCTATCTTGGCTGTAAACTCCCTTGACAAACATAAGGAAAAATAAGGAGGGAGGTCAATAACAAATATGTCCTATGGAATTGAGAAATTGGGACAGGCATGGAGTGTCAAGCTGGCATCCTTAATTACACCAATTATATTGACAATTGAGCCATCTAATTTCACTACCCCTTTCTCTAATAGTTGATAAGATAATCCTAATTGATCAACAATTTTTTTGGGCATGACAGAGCTAGTAGCTCCACTATCCAACATATAGTTATGCACTAACTTTTTCCCAATGATCAAAGATCCATAAAAAGGAGGAGGTTTCACATTCTTACCTTGTATCTTGTTGTTGTCTTGAGGAGTACCTTCTTGGATAAAATTTGGTAAAATAGATTTGAGGGGTAACTTGTTTAGGAGCCTTCTCTTATGATAAATATTTCTTCAACAAATCAGTTTATCTTGGACTAGCCAATGAATCCCACATTGAAATGATTACATTCATCCTCTTCATATTCTCCACAATATTGAAAGGCACAGTTGCATGCACCTTTTGATGTACCTTAATATCAACTTGAGACAACTGAGGTTGTAGCTTCTCTTTAGTTGGTATAGTAAGGTTTCTTTGCAATACATTTGGGACTTGAGTGGTTGGTAATTCTGAAATTACAAACTCTTTACCCTTAATTATTTCTTTCTCTGTTTCCAGAGCCCTTTTCTTGTCTTTAGTGTTATTTGTAATTGGAGAATCATTACTTACTCCACATAACTCTTCTCCTTGCCAATTAAATAAAGAAATATCAGTTGGATTAGGAACCTGTTGCTATTCAGATCCATCATTTGTCACATCCGACTGTGAACTTAATGCATTTTAAACCATTAGTGCTTGGTTTAAAACCACATTTGAATAGGTAGCTTGACTACATGCTTGACTACATGGATAACACCACTCATAATATGTTGCCAGGTTATTCTAAGCTGGTACAAGGTCTCTGATAGGATTAGCATCATTAAGAGGTGCTGGATTATAAGGCTAGAAAGGCCTTTGATTCAAATTTTGTCTTGCACCTTGATAATTTCCTTGATATGGTTGTCTACCACCTTGATTCTATGGTTGCTACCCTAGAATATGATTCTAATGCTGATAATATTGGTTAGTATCTTGGTTCTATGATTGGTATGGTGGTATACCTTGGAATTGTTGTCTTTTAGGATTACTAGCTCATTCCTTAGGGTTTGTAGTATGCTTCCAATATTTTGCTGGCTGCTTTTAGTATCCTGTAGCTCCTTTGAAGGGCCTGAAATGGCTGAATCACTTGTCATAGTAGATGGAAATATTGGAATAGAGAGAAAATGAGAAAATAATGGTATAATCAGAGGCATATTAGGTTTTATATCTTGAAAAATGGGCATAGGTGGCCTAGACGCTATCTTTCCTGCCTAAATTAGGATGTTTTATGCTCTAACAATAATATCAAAATCTTGAGGAAGAAAAGTAACTCCCATCGACCATATCCTTACTGAGATATCACTATTCATACTCTTTAAATAAAATAGGAAAGCACAATCAACTGATGGCCTTATTGTAACATGAATTTTGTTCCATGTCCTCAGAAAATGTGTATTGAAATTAGACATCTACTCATGAGGAGTCCTTTTAATAGTGGTTAATTTCTCTACTAGAGATAAGTGGTTTGATTCATCCTCAAAAAATTTAAACAATGCATCTCCAAGACGATCCCATGAATCAATTGGACCATCTGCTAGACTTTAGAACCATTGTAAAGCCTTCCCCTTTAGTGAGGCCACTAGAATCTTGACATCTACATCTTCCTCAGTGACACGATGAATGTTACAAAGAGTAGCCACATCTCTAATGTGTTCGAAAGTAGTGGTTTGAATCTTTCCAGTAAATTCAGGTAGGCTCTTTAATGCTTCTAGTGGTATATCATGATGCTAAGAAAAATTTAGAGGGTTGCCTTGGTTCAAAGGCATAGAAGTAAACTTTCTTACCATGGAAGTAGCTTGTACTGATATAGAACTTGTGGGCATAAATGTATTGGTTGCAGGTATAGATGTATTGGCTACAAAAAGAGAACTGGTTGTTGTTGAAAACAAAAAAGAATAGAAACACAAGGAAGCTAGAGGTTCTGATATGCAAGTTGGTGAGGTTGAATGCATTTTTACTTCCCTTTTTGATAGTCTTCCACTCCTTCTTAATTCTCTTGTAGGACATGGTGATTGAACTCTTTTTGACAGAGGATTTCTTCTTATTGTCCTTCCTTGTCTTCTGGATAGGGACAACTACAAATACTCAAAACATTTGAGCTCCTAGTTTCAATTCTTCTCATAAAAACAACATAACACTAGTCCTTTTAATTATTCACCAAAAGAGTTACCAAATATGCGAAAGTAAACCTCTCATAGGTATGAAACTTATTGGTAGCATATCAGGACCAACAAGGAAGAAAATAAATATTTTTGACTTATAAAGACTTGTTCGTTAAGAACAGTCCTACCGAGCGTGCCAAAAATTGTTGTCTCTAAAAAATGAACCCTTTCTAAGCCTCCAAACTTAGCTTTCTGGATGAACATGGAAACACTCCTGAGTAGTGGGTCACTCAACAGTTGGAGTGAATCTCCAGATTCTAGGCCGGTTCCTATATGATGCTTCACCTACTGGATTTACTAAAACTTCTCTCTTAATGGGAAAAGGGGAAGAAAGATTGTATGAACCTAAACTTTAATTAAAACTACTAAGGTGATGCATCAAGATTGATTTTAGGACATGAAATCATAGAGTGGTACACACTATTTTACCATTTACAAAAACTTATTTGCACAACTTATTATAGCATGCTTCCTATATCAATATTTCCCTAAGAGACCTAGGTGCATTTGACCTACAAAACAAAGACAACTTCACAATTAAGGAGTCACTTGCAAATTCATGAACACTTAAAGACCTACATAAGACATACTAATAGAAGGCAAGGTGATAAGCTCCAAGACAAAACTCCAAGGAAAGAGAAAAATATTTCACAAGTAGTTTGATCAATCAGAAAAATACACACAAAATCTACAAGAATAAGATGGCAAAGATTGAGCCATAAAAATGACATCCAAGGTGTAATCTATATTTTTATTCCCAAAGTAAGTTACAAAACATAAGTAGAAAAACTGCAAAAGGACTTCAAATAATCATTTAAAATGTACATAAATTACACAAGGAAGAACTGCCCCTAAGTGATCTTGAAAATCCTTTTATATAACAAGGATTGCAATAAGCTATGGATCACTTATAGTGAAACACTAACTGCTCAACCACCCCAATCCTGGGAAGAGTGCCACCAGCTAACAAATTGAAGAGAGCCAACAGAAAGTCAGCTGGAGCCACAACCAAGAACTAGAGATTTGATATGGATGAATACTTTTAATCTCCTTTCTGCATGCCGATTTCTATCCATCAACTTGATGAAATATGATCTTTCTCCTCTAAAAAACATCTGCATTTTATTTCATCTTCCTCATTCTCTAGCGACCTGGTGCTTGCGGTAAGACAATGTATTCTATTTAATAAATCTAGCCAATCATCTATTGCCACTTGTTCACCACCCCTTCAATTTTTTTTGGCTCCAGACTTGTGGTAGCACACGTCTTTTCCTTAGCAAAGTCACAGAAAAAAACCTGGACACGTGACGATCAGTTGCTAGCTCTTGACCCAAATAACTATTCCATATAGAAGCTCGCAACCTAGTGATACATCGTGAACCGTAACACTCTCAGACACTTGGTGCCCAGTCACTAGCTCTCAAGTAGAAAAAAATAGCTGTACCATTACCCGAGACCTCACAACCAACATATTTTGTTACCACTACAACCTCATGTCTAACTCTCCATCATCTCACACAATCTTCCTTAGCTATCGCGAGATGACGACCTGAGCCTTTTAATTCAAATCAACTTCCACGTGGAAATTTATAGCTAATTCTCTAACTGTCATGTTGACTACCTTGAAACCCTTGCAAGACCCCATCAATTCTCCATATGGCACCCTATCACTAACTCTCCCGCCTAATAAGAATATTCCCTTTCATCCTGTGAGCCAGCAACAAGTATCCAAAAATTGTTAGTCGCCAACTCTCTAATATTTCATGCTACTTTTACTCACATTTGTGAGCTAGAGAAAACCATTACTTAAAAATTATGGATAGGTGGTAGTTTCTTGCTAGCTCTCCAACTAAAAAACCAACCGCCTTGAACACTTGAGAGCTAGCGACAACCATCGCTAGATAACCTTTATCACCATCACATCTGAACCTCCATCTGGAAGTTTCTCGCTAACTCTCCAGCCTAAGAAGAATATTATTTTTCATTTCATGATCCAACAACAAGGAATACTTTTAGACACGTGGAAACCCATCGCTAACTTGCGATGAACATTTCTTAACTATTCATGACTTCATGGCCTTGTAGAAACCACTACCCGTGAGCACCATTGTTATCTTTGACAATATTTAATTGCCGCAACCTAGTGACAACTGCCACTCGTGAGCTCGCCAACATATTATACTATCTTCCTTGACCACTAAGACCTCATGGCAAGGCTAGTATCCAACTCTCAGCTCCAATTGCTGACTGCCACTATCCCTCACAAGATCGTGACTAACCACCACTTTCCAGTTCGCCAACCATTATCACTAACCTCCACAAATCTTTGCAACCTCGCGATGCCCTACTCGTCAGCTTGCGACCTCTAACTATCACCGCCACTATCCCTCACACACTTATGACTAACCACCTGATATCATTTTCATGGAACCCACCTGACTGCCACGTGACTGGCCATCTTATCATCTTCATCACCGCTTTATGCCATGTGGTGTGCACTGTTTCATTGCCAATCTTCCTTGTCGATGCCACATCACCTTAGGCACACAAAATATTCCAAGTCAACTGCCATCTGTCCACCACACACATGTGAGACTCCTATCAAAAGGCACCTACCTTTTTTGCATTTCTGATGTGTGCGCCGATGTATAAAAATAATAAGTTACTCCCAGATACAACCAATGTGAGATAAACCAAACTGAGCATCCCTTTCCCTGCTCGCATGTCTCTAGACCGCCATAACCTGTGCACTCTTGCTGGCATGCTGGGTTCAAACCCCTCTAGGAGCCACATTTACATCCACATGATGTTACTTATTAGTAACTAATTATTCTGAAAGCACGATGGCGTGCAAAATTGAGCCTGAGCAAAAATTTGATAATAAAGATATTGTTGGAAAGGTGGTTCTATGCACTGTCTAGTGGTATAGATATTTTTCTTGATTTTTTCATTGTTGGTTTATTTGGTAGCCCACTGAAGTCAAAATTATGTTTTATGCTCTCAATCTCATAACTTTTGACCAATTTCTTCATTTCTAATAATTCTTACAATTTTGGAAAGGTCTTTTAGAGAACTTTTATTCTATTCATGCACGTTTTTCAGATATTTTTTTTACACTAGATAGTTAATTGCTTGGTTGTTTTGACACTTGGAAATATTAATTTTCTATTATTTGGATTTTTATTGGTTTCTTCATTTGTATATACGATATTTTTTTCCTTATGGATCATTTGAGCATCTTTTGTAAGCACTTTCTTTTGTTGACACATTGAGATACAATGTCTCATCTTGTTTGTGTATTTTGGGGATTCTACACAAAAGTTGTGCCATATTATTATCTTCATTCGTCCATGACAACAATTGGATCTCTGGGATTATTGCCTCATGTGTGTGTAGTTTCGGTGCACACACTTTGTTTAATTGTAGGAACTCTATTTTGGTCATTTTATACATTATTATATTCCCCTTTATATGCATTGCTTGGTGATACACAATTTCAGTGGATCTATCATAGCTATTCCTAGTCGACATCATGGGGGGTATTATAATGTTTGTGCTAATGATTCCTTGGTTTCAATTGGAGTGAGTTGAAATAATCTTGCATTCTTATTTTTTGGAGGAAACCTTCGATCACCTTAGATCATGGTTCTATAGACTATCACATCTATATTGTGAAATTCATTAGTGGATTAGTGTCATTGTGGTCACTCATGTAGATTAATGTGCCATTTGTATTTTTTATTGATAGATTTCATCCAATTATTTCTACCTGATCATTGTTTGAGTAGTGTCCCTTGGGACGCTCATAAATTGTTGTCTTCTTGATCTCAATCATCATCTTGTTTTAGAGGAGGTAATTTAGTTACAACACTATATTAGTCCTAGTTTTGGAAGTTGCCTATAGATTCTTCATGCTTTAATGATGTTCTTCATGTTCTTGTTTTTGAAACATTATTTTGGAGGCTTATTAGTCCTTCATGTTTTCTCTTATTGAGAGGAGTTTACTCACATAGGGTTTTTCCCTATTTCTTTGTTTGTGAGAGATTGCATTGCATTGTGGTTGTGCATGGGTGCCTAACATGGCTTTGTTGGGACCCATCTTGCATCTCATAAATTGCATAGTTTCATTCCCTAAGTTGCGCTTAAAAGGCGGGGGGGGGAGTGGAGGTGGGGGGTGTTGGTGTATTTAGTTTGATCCCACTTACATTTTCTTAAATTTCACTTAGACAATTAAAATTTACATTGTTAGATATTGGTTATGCATTATTTCATAATGTTAGGCACATTTAATATTTGTAGAAGGTAGTTAGATAACCATTATCTCTACCCTATCATAATTTGTCTATTTATATACAAGCTATTCAATGATCATTGTAAATTAGTCACTTTCATTTTGGTGAAATAGCTTCTTTTGTGTTGCTTCTCTCTTGTGTATTGAAGTGTTTCTTTGGTTTGCAGGCTGTTGTACCTAGCTATAGCAACATATTGTCAACAAAATCATTATGAAAAAATAGTCATCAACCTCATCACAAAAAGATAAAGAATCACTGTAATCACGACTTAAAATATCATCAAGTAGTGGTGACAACACAATAATGTGTCCTACTTTTCAACATTATTGGGCCACCAAGTTTTATTTGTTTAGTAGTCATCACATTTTGCCAATTATAATGAAAAAATAATTGATAATTCAAAAAATGATATAAATAATTTGATTTGTGGCATGTTCTATATAGATTCAAATTATAACTACATAAAAGTGTAGATATGCATTTTCATCACATTTTGTTAGTTTTCAATGAATTTTTATTATATTTCTACTAGTTTTTTCATAAAATATTTTTCATAACACATAAATTGGACTATAAATAAAATATTTTCACGATTTCTTAAATATAGAAGATTAATTGTAATTCCTATTTCAGAAATATTGTATGTTAATTATTTAATTGTTTTGTTTATTTTTATTTTTAATGATAATAAAAAAATCAAACATATTTTCCATAACACTCTTCTCTTTACAATAATATTAAAATTTATTTTTTTCTATTAAAACATGTACATAAGTTTGGGGTGGAATGTAATTTGTTGATATTTCCTTACGTGGTTCACATTATTTTTTACAGTGTATCAAATAGAGGTCGTTAGTTTTTGTGATGGACATATATTAATTACAAATTATTAAAATATATTTTATAAAAATATGCATCCTATATTTTTATAAAGATAACATTGCTTCCCATATAGTGCAATTTTTGATCTTTAAATGGCTTTCTTTGACTCCCCTCAAAATTGATTTAAAATAGTATTTTTATTTACGTGCGCATAATAGTGGAGGGGTACATGAATCATCCAAAAAATGGGGTTTCTATTTGAGTCCATATGATATAACAAGGGTTTTATTATATTTAGCAATCATTGTCTTATATTGAAGCTCCTTCTTAGATAATACTATGCATGTTTTTTTTAACCTTAGTATCTCTAGAAGAAAGAACTAGGGTTAATTCACTACTAGGACACATTATTATGCTTCTATCCATAGATGTTATCCACAAGATAGAGAAGAATACTAACAAGCCTATACATGGATGTAAAATATATGTATCATTACTAGAAACCTTAAGGAAAAATGAAATAAGAGAGGTAGAGTTACCAAGATAAGGAAATATAACATGAGAAGAATAAAAAATATGTTCACAAGATATATCTTATTACGCATGAAAGGGTAATAGAGATATAAAAAATCCTTAGATTCCTCATAAAAATTATTACTAAAGGAATATGGGTGTAATGATATAGAAAGAGGTATATCACAAAATCTAGGAAGATTATTCAAAGAGAAACTATCATAGTACACGATATGAGTATCAAAATAACTGGCATCAAATAATAATATACGTGTCTCCCTAGGGTACAAAAGGTATGGCAACTAAAAGAATGAAGTAATGAAGCACAAATAAAAAACACTCTAGGCCATCCATGTACATACATGTTTATCCACACAAAGATGTGTGTGTTATGTATGGACACATGTGCATGTTCCTACACACACTAGACACATGCGACATATGTCTATGTATGCATGTATATATAAATATATGAACTAGAGTGCCATCTATTAAGCGCTTTAGTATAATCTGTGTATTATCTAATAATATCATATATATGGAAGTGAAAGATATGTAGATATAAGCACATACTTTTTTAAAGAGTATAAAAGATATCTTAGCTACGAGCTTGAAACAAAAGACATCATGAACATATCACAAGCAAGGAACCCTAAGTAAGATACCATGTGAGGGAACAACATATAAATTTAACTATTACCTATCACATTAGCATAAGGAGAAGAATCGTCATAACTATAAAGTATATAACAATCTACAATATGTCTACTCTATTACACAGTTATAAATATTGAAAATTATTTTATATAAATGCAAGGAAACACTAGTAAATTTTAGCCCTATTTTCGACGGTGATTTGTCAAAATTTAGACACCAATTGGTCTACAAATCGACCACTACTATCGTCGGTCTTTTTTCGTCGATTTTACGTCACACTAAACCGTCGTCGGTATTTTGACACAGGAAGTGTTGATTTATTGACGGAAGATGTGTCAAAATGTTTTCTCCAGACTGGAACCTGCTTTCCACTGAGGCTACCAACGTCAATCTAAATGTCGACGAACTCTGCTCAATTAAGGCATTGAGAGTATAGCATCAGCATCGATATGCTAAGTGTCGTGTGTTGAAATGGCGACAAAGAATGGTTGAACATGATGTTGATTGTATAGCATCGGCGTCGATATGCTAAGTGTCGTGTGTCGAAATGGCGATGAACAATGGATGATCATGTCGTTGATTGTATAGCATCGGCGTGGATATGCTAAGTGTCATGTGTCAAAATAGCGATGAAAAATGGTTGATCATGTCGTCGATTGTATAGCATCGGCATCGATATGCTAAGTGTCGTGTGTCGAAATGGCGATGAACAATGTTTGATCATGTTGTCAATTGTATAGTATCGATGTCGATATGCTAAGCACCATGTGTCAAAATGGTGACGAACAATGTTTGATCATGTCGTCGATTGTATAGCATCGGCGTCGATATGCTAAGTGTCATGTCATGTGTCAAAATTTTGACAGCCTGTGCCATTTTAAAAAAAAAATTAATATATTATCGTATAAAATATGTATAAATATATATATAAAATATTTATGACACTCTTGTTGTCGAGATTAGTATTTTCCTTAATGCAATTATAGTTTACAGCATAGTACAATAAAACCAAATGCCCAGACCATCAAGGTGGTCAGAGACAGATTGCACAATATCATCTAGTATACATCATGGTACAAAAAATTAAAGGCCCAACCTTTTGGGTGGATGCAGATAAGTTCCACGTTGTCG
>MU223997.1:499136-524147 GCA_018584345.1 Thuja plicata | reverse complement strand
TCCATACATAAAGGTTTCAGGTTTTATATATTTGAATAAAATTTGCAAAGAAAAATGCCATAACTATGAAATGACAACATTGAATTCAATCCAAATTTCTTGCAAAGGAACTTTCAAGAAGCTCCCAAAAAAAAAAACTTTAATAGCGAACCCTTGGCAGAAAGGATTAATAGTTACATAGAGAAAAGATTCAAAGACTACATCAGATCCACGCAAAATCTGTAGGGGACCAGCTCTATGAGATATGATAACAGTAATTTTACAAAGATTAGCAAAAATGGAGTGTGTGCCCCTTACCTATTGTGTGAAATCGCAGCACACGAACCCGTCTCCTCCCGCCAAAAGCACTTCGGCACACGAAATCGATCAAAGGCAATGAAAATTGTGTTTAACACTATTCTTTTTTTTTTCTATATAATCCCGCGTTTGTCGATATTTCAACATTTCTTCTTAAACTTAATATATGTCGATATTTCAACATTTTTGGGAGCATAAACCAAAAAAAAGAGTTTTACAAGCCAAATTGGCCTGCCGTCGAAAAGTTTGGTCTAAAATATAGGCCTAATGTACTAGTGAAAAATTTAAAATATCAAAAAATTATGGTGGATGGGATGGGGATTGAAGAGATGTCATAATGAATTCTGAAACCTAAGACATAATAAATATAAAAGTATGAATGAAAACCCTAATCAAACTTGATATGAAAGATACGCAATCTATAAGTCTAATCTAGAACCTGGTGATTAAGGATAAAGCGCAAGTCAAAACCCAAGTTTTGTATGAAAAGTAGGTTCACCATTGTATGTACTAAAAATAAATATAATTTCTATATAATTCTCTTATAGAAAATAATTCACACTTAATCTTGACTAAGATTTTAAAGATGGGGCAAGTATAATATATGTGTTATTAAAATATAGGGGGTTACGTAATTTAATGTTATACTTATCTTAGGATTTGATAATAGAATATGACATTGAATATCTAAAGAATATATTTGTCAATGTGTTAAATATGATCTTGTCTAGATGAATGTCTTAGAATCTATAAACCAGCTTTGATTCCTTCTAATTCAAAATTGTGCCTAATTGGTTTACATTATTGAACTTGGACTAGTCACAAGTGACTTGTGGAAATACATTTGTTTAAACCTGACACCTAGAGTTCGCTCAAGCCTTTCATTGTCATATCTATTTAGAAATGAAGTCTTGCTTATAGATATATTTTGCTAGTTCTTGTGGACCGGGGTTCATGTTCTTTTCAGGTAAGCCCCAAGGACAATGGCTTAATAATAATGAACCAACTGAGATCAATGATAGTAGGAAAGCATGCAAAATGAGTCAATGATGAGAACCAAGATCAAAGATAGTAGGCAAGCATGCATAATTCCTATTATGATCATACAAACAAATGACACAATTATGATATTCTATTATAATATTGTTATGATGTTCTCATATGAATACTCTCATGATAATCTCAAATGATCTTTAAACAAATTAGGACTAATCCTTAAATACACAATTCCAGCATGTGATATCAAATAAGTTATACAAGTTAGCTATTATAACATGCATCCTCTTATGTACAAGCTCTAATATTATTTATGCCTTTTTGACATTACTAAAATTTTCTTGATATATTAGCTCGTGGGCATAGATCAAACAATTGAGCCATTGAAAAGCACAAATAATGGTCATAGATACAAAACCGATTTAAAAATTGTGTCTCATTGTGGGGCATCTTGATACATGACCCAAAAATTAGTTTTAGATTGCCTCAACAAAAGAGTTGTGATTTGCCTAACTAGAGGCACCTTAGTGAAAAATAAATAAAACTAAAATCAAAATCATTTTTCTTATATATTAGGGGAAGCATACTAGTAGTCGTTATAGCTAACTTCACTCACCGAAAAATCCTAAATGGAACATTGGATTTTGACGCTTTTGTTGTTGTTGTTGTTGTGTTCATATGCAACTTAATTTCTTATAACCATTGTTTTGGCTTCTAGATAGTAACACCACATGTAGTAGGATCTATTATGTGCGCAAAGGTCAAAAAGTGGTCATTTCAAAGTATACCTACTGAAGATGTTGATTTGAATTCAACAAGGAATTCATTAAAAAATACAAGGTATGTGGAAACCTGCAGTATTGTGAAAAATATGGATAATATAAAAACTCAAAATAGGAGTTGTATGCCTCAAAAGTCACCATTAACTTTTCCAAAATGAGTTTTAACACATATTTAGAATCCCAATACTCTCAAGATTCCAACCAATTTGAACTGAAGAGTTTTAGAGAATAAAACAATAAACGCAATTACAAATATTTAGATAACTACAAATTTGGGTACCCCAACATGGCATGACCTCAAAACTTTCTACTCGGTGCTCAAAATTTGAATCTGTTTGCATCGTTGGAAAGACATTGAAGATATCTGATTTCAATTCCTTAGAATGATTCCTTTGGTGGTCATTCTAAGCAATTGACAATACTTTTGACCCTAAATTTTTCTCTGAAGGCCTTCGAAAAGGCAATTTAATAGAACATAGGAAATACCAAAAAAAAAGATTTTTGGATTTTATGGTTTGTCTCTTTTGTCACCTTTGCACTACTTTGGATTTTTCCTAACATGGCCTAGTTCATCCTTGAACTATTCTTAGCATTTTCCATCATGCTTTGCATCTTCTCCATAAAGCTCCTAACTACTCACAACACATGGTAGATCATCTTCATACAACTTTAGACTACTCCTAACACACATTGAATCAGATGCCCCGATAACTATACACTACAGCTACCTCAAAAATTGCCAATAGTTATGTACGAGTGTCCAAGTAGCCATGCACTATGGGTACCAAATGAAGTTGCACAACTCCTCCAATTATAATTCATAAATTCTAACTACCAAGGGTACAAGTGGGCAACTATTAGCACATGTGAAATTTATTAATGGGCTTTTAGTTATGTTTTTTTACTTTCTTTAAAGTTAGTAACTGGGCGAGAAAGGAATGGGCACTAATTAGTACATGGGTTGTAAATGGTGCTTTTCCCCTAATAACAACAAAAACAAGTTTATTAATATATAAGCATATTGACATTTCTAATCATTTTTTTTAGCAAAGGATGAAGAGTAAGTATCTCCTCTACCCCTTCTAACTCTTTGGTCATGCTTGGCAACCTAACCTATTCAAAAGCATGTAAGAAATTGAGAGGTTAACGACGCCTTCAACCTACTTATTTTCTTATGCAAGCAGAGGGAGGAGCTACCTAATACATGGCTTGATATGTAGGGCACAAGGTAACTAGGAAGGTTGTCGTGTAGAAGAGACTGACATAATTGGAGGGTTGGGTGAGCAAGGAGTGAACGATAATTAAAACATGAATAATAACTTTTGCTCTTCCCCCGACTTGTTCAAAAGCATGTAAGAAATCGAGTGGTGAATGACGACTTTAATCTACTTATTTTCTTATGCAAGCAGAGGGAGGAGCTGCCGAATAAGTGGCTTGATATGTAGGGCACAAGGTAACTGGGAAGGTTGTCGTGTAGAAGAGATTGGGTGAGCAAGGAGTGAACGAAAATTGAAACATGAATAGTAACTTGTGCTCTTCCCCCTAATAATGGCATGCGCGTATAGGCTCTTCCCCTTCTAACTCTCTAGTCGTTCTTGGTAACCTGACCTGTTCAAAAGCGTGTAAGAAATCGAGTGGTGAATGATGACTTCATTCTACTCATTTGCTTACGCAAATAGAGGGAGGAGCTACCCAGTAAGTAGCTTGATGCATAGGACACAAGTAAGTAAGAAGGTTGTCAAGTAGAAATGAGCAGCATAATTGAGGGGTTGGGTGAACAAGGAGTGATTGACAATTGGAACATCCATAGTAACTTGTACTCTTCCCCTACTAATGACATAAGCAAGTTAATTAACATATGAGCCTACATGCTCTTCCCCTTGTTAACTACTTGGTCATGCTTGGTAACCTGACTTGTTCAAAAGCAAGTAAGAAATGGAGTGGTGAAGAATGACCTCATGTAGGTTAATTAACATGTGAGCCTACATGCTCTTCCCCTTGTTAACTACTTGGTCGTGCTTGGTAACCTGACCTGTTCAAAAGCAAGTAAGAAATGGAGTGGTGAAGAATGACCTCATGTAGGTTAATTAACATATGAGCCTACATGCTCTTCCCCTTGTTAACTACTTGGTCGTGCTTGGTAACCTGACCTGTTCAAAAGCAAGTAAGAAATGGAGTGGTGAAGAATGACCTCAATCTACATGTTTGCTTATGCAAGCAGAGGGGCTACCCAGTAAGTAGCCTGATCCGTAGGGCACAAGGTAAGTACGATTAGGGTGCCGTGTAGAAGAGAGCAGAGTATACTAAATTGTAAATTAGTGCCGCCCAGGCCCACTTGTTCTCTCCTGGACCCATTCCCTGCTCTCCACATCTTCCCCCTTACGCCACCCGATGACAAACATATCATCCCCCCTTGGATTTTTACACAGGTCGGCTGTCAGACAACGTGCTTCGATATCGACTGTTTCACGCCCCAACCCCACACATATCCATGGTGGCGACTCGGCGAGGTAGGCAAAAGAAAAAAAGAATCTGATTTATCTACACCACGCCACCGCCCATGACTTCATACACAACTTTTATATTAACTCCTCACTTGGAGATGATCACAAACAAACAGTGGCGAACTTTAGAGCTATGGATATCCACCGCTGCTGAAGAATCATATCTAGGGTTTTGGTACTATAAACTGGAAGTTTGTGGGCAGATTTTAGTGAGCATGATGGGAACTTGGAGTAGGATTTATGATGGAGGAGATCTTGAGGATGTTGTGAGATGCAGCACACTTGTTTCCACTACTGATGTTTCTTCTCACAAAGATCTGCTCACGAGATCTGGATGTTCCATGGAAAAGGGTGTGACCCAAAGCGAAAATCATGCTCTTCCACTCAAACATGATCAGGATAGGCCCACTGTCTTATCACCTCCACAGGGACACATGGCTGCTACTTTAGATGTCTCTTCTCTTTCTCCCAACAAAGCAGTTCACAGCAATTTGGGCACTGTTAAAATTGAGCCCAATCTCCACAGTTTGCCCAGGTTACCCGGCATTAGGAGGAGGTTTGGTGTTTTTAATCTTTAGTTTTTGAAAAGCTGTTAGATTTCTACAAGGCATGTGTATTACGTGCTTGTTTTATGGATTTGATTGTGTGATCAATTTTTATCATCAGTTCTCAGTTATATGATTTGTATGATTGTTGTGCAGGAAGAGCCAACAGAGGCGAATTATGTGTGTTCCTGCTGCAGGCGGGTCGTGGAATAAGCATGGAGGCGGTGGAGTTTCATCTGATCTCTGGGCGTGGCGTAAATATGGACAGAAACCCATCAAAGGCTCACCTTACCCAAGGTTTGTGTTTCTTGGGTCCATCACACTGAAATGCTGTTTTAATTGTTTGCCCTTGTTGGAATATGTAGTCATTTGCATAGGTTTATAAGTTTTTCAAGATAAGTTTCAGTGGATATGTTCTAATGGGGAAATTGTAATTCATTGGTCATGAGTTTATTTCATCTTGAGTATTTGATCAAGAAGTTCTCATAATATCTTAATTTTTTGAACCAATCTCTTGCATCATTTGATGAAGAAACTTTTGTAATCTGTTAAACTAATCACTTGCATCTTCTGATGAAGAAACTTTTATAATCTCTTGAACTATCTTGAATCATATGGTGAAGAAACTCTTATAATCTCTTGAACTATCTTGAATCATATGATGAAGAAACTCTTATAATCTCTTGAATCATTTGATGAAGAAGGTTTTATAATCTTTTGAACCAATTGCTGTCAAATCATTGCCATCATTTGACAAAGAAGTTCTTGCAATCTATTGAACTAATCTCAAATTATTTGATGAAGAAACTCTTATAATCTCTTAAAACTTTTGATAAAGAAGTTTTTGTAATTTCTTGAACGAATTTCTTAAATCATTCAGCAAAAAGCTCTTGTAGTCTCTTGAACTAATAAGGAATCATTTGATGAAGAAGCTCTTGTAATATTATGAACTAATGGGAATCATTTGATGAAAAAGCTCTTGTAATCTCTTGAACTAATCAGAATCATTCAATGCAGAGCTCACATTATCCATTCTGCTTCAATGCAGAGCTCACATTATCCATTCTGCCTGACTAATTATTTTTTACGGGGCTTTTAATTGAAAGATGGTACATTAGTAGCGTTTGGAGGTCTCTTAAACGACTCTCTTGAATCATTTGACAAAACAGCTCTTGTAATCTCTTGAACTAATCTCAAAGCATTTGATAAAGAAGTTCTTGTAAATCTCTCGAATCAATAGAACAATTTATCAGTATTTCAAATTTGATGTTTTGTTTCAGTAGTGTAGTAGTACTGAAGTTGGGGGAGGTGTTGTAACAGGGGTTACTACAGGTGTAGCAGTTCAAAGGGGTGTCCAGCGAGGAAGCAGATTGAGAGGAGCCACACAGATCCCACTCTACTTGTCATCACATACACTGCAGAGCACAATCATACCTGGCCTGCCTGCAGAAACACACTTGCACGTTCTTCAAGACAAAGTACTTTGCGTAACAACAACAACAACAACAATACCCATGAATTGTCTATCCCCCACACTGCACAACTTCATAACTCTCCTCCTCATGGAATATCAGTCTCGGCTCCACAATCAGATTCACAGTCACATTCACAAGAAAAGATGGAACTCAGCAGTGTTCAAAATCAGGAGGATGATAATGATTGTGTGGGAATAAATCAAGATTTGGGTTTTAGGGCTGACCACGATTTGTTTGCAGGTTTAGCTGAGCTCCCGGAATTATATCCAAACGATTTCACAATGCATTCCGATGAGGAAGCTGCCAGCTCTGTGATAGACCCATTTAATCTCTTCAATTGGCCTCCTTTGGTTAACACTACAGTTGCACCAAATTCGTAATTAATTAATACTGATTACTACTCTCTTCAGCATTGTGCATTTGCCCACCAATTGTAAATCAACGTTTGACCTAATCCTGCCGTGCCACTTTAGGGTTTTTTTTTCTGTATTTAACAGCTTTCTGAATTTTAGTCCTTGTGAAGAAAATTAAAGTCGTTGAGTCAGCTTCAACCATTCACAGTAACAACTTACCAATGATATGAGCTCGTACAGGATGGACTAAATTGCTGTCAAGTCGCACAGTTCAAAGGAGTATGCAAAAAAGTATAGTTTTCTCAATTTTGTTCTTTCTATTACTTCAGTAGTATTCTACCTAATAACTGTATTCAAGAGAATCCACGAGAAATAGATGATGATCATAATAATATCTTGAACATCTTTATACTTGATTTCTCAGACGGGGCTACCCATTTTGCCATATACTTAATTCGGTTGTTGGAATATTTAGTAATTCTTCTTATTTCTATAATTTTATATTTTAGTTTCTTTTTTATAATTTTTTGTTTTATTTTTTATAATGAAACAATTGTAATTCATTCATATCACTTTAATTTTGTCATTTTGAAAAAAAAGTTATTATAATTTAAAAAATAATAGAATATCTTGTATTTCTCCATATATATATATATATATATATATATATATATATATAATCTACACTTATGTTTTATGATATACTCCAAATGCTTATTGAGTTGACCATAGTTTTATTTATTTATTTATATTTCATTCGTGATGGAGCTGAATGTGATTTAGTATATGTACACTCAGAAAGCTAGCTTTGAAAAAAACACAGCATTGTAAAATGTTATAATTGATATGAATTTTTCCTATGTAGTATGATAGTAATTTTAGTTTTAATTATGTATATTATTCAATCTACACTGTTAAAACTAAATATTAGTACTGTACATTATTGTCAAATATTGTTAGACCTATAGAAACTGAAGATTCTGTATTCTTGTGAAATTCCAAAACTGTTGCTATGGAATATCTATATGTAACACATGGGAAACTACCATAGAGAGGGTTTACATAAAAAGTTTTAAGTAACATCACTCGATACCAATAATAGATCAAAATTTGTATGTATAATCAGAAAAAGAAAGACGTCTACACTTAGATACATAAGTATGTAATTGTTAATATATTAAATTAAATAACGCACTAAAACTAGATATTAAAGTTGTGTTTATGAAGGGATATTTGAATGGATTTAAAACACAAATAAAACAATGAAAATGTATAAATGTATTTTGCAATTAGAAGGAAGAGAATTAATTTGATTATAATTAATGATTGTTTGACCAAATTTTAAAATAGATTTGAGATGAGTAGAATTACAATATTATTCTGTGAAATCTATGATTATATGCAAATGTGGACGGAATCCATGCTTGTGGTTTTGATTCTTGTATCTTGGTTCTAACTTGAATGATGTAGTCCTAAATTTCATTGTCAATGCTAGTACCTATAAAGAAAGGACTTGGTGATGTTATAGAATACCATTGGAGCTTGCTAGAAAAAGGGAAGGTGGTTTGCTTCTTTCTCTATGTCTTGTTCAACATCTATTGATTGATTCAATGATTGGAAGTTTGGTAAGCAATATAGATCTAATTGACTACTATGTAATTATACTAATGAGAGTTTGATGAAGTATTAGACTAATCTATTATAAGAATTGGAGTCTTGACATGATTTTGATATAACGAGCTAACATAATTGATGGGATTAATACAAAAGATTTAAGAGTGATTGTTGAGCAATACTTTGAGATAGTAAGAACTAAGGAATTGTGAGAGCTAAAGATGATTGAAATGATAAAAAATTAATGTTCTTTTATGTAAATATCTTAGGTGCATAATTTGAAACCTAACATGTATATTTATATAAATAAACATATACTAAAAATAATTAGAAATGAAACAATGTTCCACAATCAGCCTATCAACTACACATAAATTATTACCATCCAACATTGGTATACACACTATTAGCTTAATTGCTGCTACTTATAATTCTGCACATCCACAGATCTATCCACAGATCTATCTTTAGGACTTTTGATACAAACACTCAATTCATAATATATGGTGATAATTCATTCATCAATCTATAGTGTGATCAAATGTGCCTTTGCCACCATCATTTTACAAATGTTGGCAGCTTTCCAAATAAGAAGTGGCAAATAAAATAAACTCTACACGGGTATTCTATACAAGTTTCAAGTGACCTATGGATACACGGTCGAAATGAATATGCAAAAAATCTAGTTCTCAATTTTGTTCTATCTATCACTCCAGCAGTATAATGACCTTCTAACTTTAAAAGACCCACCATTTTGTAATGTTGTTGTTGGACTGGTCGATAGTGTGGATTCTCTGTTCTTATGGGATTGGAAAGCTCTTGCAGTGAAATATCCATACGTAACATATGAGGCATTAGCATTGACTAGTATCAGGGTAAATGTTGTAAATAGAACTATCTCATACCGATAACTGATCTATATTTGTATATAAACTCAGGGAAAAAATGCATTACCTGTTCAGAATATTCATTACTTCTCTAACTACTTTAATTTATTATAAACTTCCTAGTTGCTGTTTGCTAGTGCTATTTTAAATTTTATGTATAGAAATTGGAAAGGAAATTCATCATCAGTAAGATGTGAATTTTAGTTTTTCAAATCATGCTTTCTGAGATTAGTTATGTTTTGTAACTAGTATGTTCTACCCAACCATTTCTTTGTCAGAATTGTATCATTTCTAAATATTTAAAAAATAAATTTAATTTAGATGGACGAGTTTATATTGTACAAGTCAATTAGGTCATTTTAGATGTGGCCTTTGATCTTAATATTATTAAGGAAATAAAACACATTTTGTGTAATTATTTAACTATTTATAAATTAAATAATTAAGTTTTGACATTTAATGTATTAGTATTATGAATTGTATGTCTATACAATTTCACATTTATTTGGGGCACACTTTGGTGATTTTGCTTCATGTCTTTAATTCTTGACTAATTGTGCATAATCCATGGTCAAATTTGGATGTCTAACAAAGTCTTGACTTCACTGACCTCTAGTTTTGCTCAAAATGTAAAGACCATGGTGCCTAGCACCCTAGTCTAACATTTTCAAACCCAAATTTGAACCTCCAAGAGTTAGAAGGTTGTTGAGCAGAAAAATACAACTATCACCCCCTCATTTGAATATCTTCTTACAAGTGAGTGATCCTATCATCACAATTGAGCACTTTCTATAAGACATCTTCAAGGAAGTAGAGGAGATATATGAAGTCGAGAATTCAACTTAGCATCCATTATCAAGTTCATGTTTCCCTCTATGAGTGGAAGAATGAATGTGGTCCTATCAAGAAACGTCAAGCTTTTATGAGGCTTCAAAGAGAGAAGATCATAGAAAATATATAGCATTTGTCAATTCTACATTTCCTTAAGGTCTTCAACCTCTACCCTTCCAAGGGTAAACTTTTCTAATTATCATTTTTGTAGTGGAGGTTAATTCCTACTTGGGGATTGACTTAGACAAGCTCTTATATAAGACAACACTTTTCCTCTTTTTTGTGCACAATTTCTAGATTCGATTGCTAAAAGTTACAAAGTTGCAGAGCGCATACTACAGCCTACAATTCCAAATTTCAGATAGATAGAAACACATGGACTATGTCAATTGGATCACTTGTCTGAAACTTTTTGCCTAAATTTTGGAGAGCGTGATTTGAGGAGCGTTTTGATCCATGATCTGAAGTTTTAGGCTACAAGAAAAGGCCCTACCAAGGAGCCCTCAGAGTGAAAAGTCAAACACACAAATTAATCCTCATGGTCCAATTGCACTAGGTGCATTTTAAGCCTAAACAAAGAGTGAGTTAAACCATATAAAAAAAAAGAATGAAAAAACAAGAAGTGAATACATGAAGATACTCCCAAGAAAACAAGGAAACCAAATCTAACATTGAAATTTGCACAGACCAACATGAATACATATGCCACGAATGCGTAGAACCACAATCACATATCCATATTTTACCAGAAAAATGCATAGTAGGAATTAATGAATGTGCAAGAGAAATACATATATGTGTAGGACCTACAAACATATGCATTAGGGTAGCAAATGAATGTGCAGATTTTCCTAGAAAGGTCTAATTTACATAATTTATTGTGTCGACACCAATGTACGACCTAATAAATGTTAGCTACACACAAAGGAGTACCAAATACACTAAATAGAGGACAATTTCATTCGATTGCATCGATAAACATCATATAAACAAAATGTAGTGATTGAAAGTACAACACGAGTATATAAAGCAATAAAGAGAGAGCAAGAGAAGAAGCGATCTACATCACATTGAATTTCTCTATCAAATCCATCACCTATATGCCATTCCCCAAAAATAGTTGGTCACATCAGCCGACCATGTGGAACCCTTAGGACCACTCCACCATGCTCACGGAGGTAGTCACACGATCTAAGAAAGGAATCAAGCTTACAAAGGAATGAAGGTATACACTCATGCCAATCAATGATAGCAATGCACATAATCATGAACACATGGAGAACACTCAACATACAAATAAACATCTAGAATACTATATCCAAATAATGCAACCCCAATACCAAGGTGCTACTCACAACTACTAGACCTATACTTGAGAGTACTAAGCGTAGGGAGTATCCATACCCACATAGGTCGCATCTGACATCCAGGGACTCAAGTATCATCTACCAACCACATGAGTCACTCATAAAATCTAGAGATTCAATGGTTTCTATTACCCACATGAGTCAATCACTAACATCTAGGGTTTCTAATTTATCTTGTTTAATATTTATACTCCATTAATTTTATTACATTATCACTTTTTAAGAACTACTAGACGTGTCTAATACAACCACTTGTGGGTCGCATCACACATGAGGAGCTACTCCCCATACCTACCGTATCACAAAAGAAGATAATGACAATAATCTTGTCCACTCAGTCTACATTGAGGATGTGAATAAAAGACTTCATCCACTTGGTCTACACCAAGGATGTGAATATACCATAACTTGTCCACTCACTCTACATCGAGGACATGATGAATACTAACTTGTCAACTTGGTCTTCACCAAAGACATAGATAAAAGAACCGTCCACTTGGTCTACACCAAGGACATGGGTAATACATAGTGTCTACTTAGTCTACACCAAGGACATAGATTACAAAAGTACTAACAAGTAATCAAATGAATAATAGGAGGATAAATCAACTCCCAAAATACTCAAACCACGTAATCATAAGCACTAGGTGAACATATCAAGTTTCTTTATTGGTTACTTTTCCAAGAGCATAGATTCCAATTGAATCCATCAAACATCTCGCTAAAACATGGGGAAAAATTCCCATGAAGGAAAAGTACACAAGAGAAGTATAAGAAAGAGAAAGGGCTCAAAGCCAGAAAACATGAGGAGATGAAGTAAAGTTAACTCGACTAGTCTTAAACCAAGAGCATGGGTAACTTGGATCTTGTCACAGACATAGATAAACCCTATTTGAGGATGGGGTCTCAAATCAACATAAAGAAAATCAAGAACAATGCAAAAGAAATGGCTGCCAACACAAGCCAAGAGAAACAAGGATAATATGGAAGTTCAAAAGTATGCTTGATCAACCTCTTTTCCAAGAGCATGGATCCCTATATGATTCAAGACGTGCCTCACACTTTGCGCTCAATCACACAGCTTTAAAGGCCAAATTAAACACAAAGGGCGACCAATTCTGGTAATTACCAGTTAGACACACAAACTATAGAAAAATAATTGAAAATATAAGGTTTTATTATAGTAATAAGTGACCATAATGTCCTAGATTAATTCTGATTACACAATCCAACTTCAATCATGGGATATAAGCTAGGCCCATCTACACAATATTCCAACATGGTGACAATCCAAAACATGAGTTCACGCAAAATGAGGCACACACATAAATACCAAAAATGAAACTCAAAATATCACAAAAAGAGAAACACCCATTGGTTCTCATAATCCCATGTTAACCAAAAAGTACAATAAAATTTCAATTGCGACTTTGTGGGAGAAAATGAACAACCTAGAATGATTTCCACAAAATTTCAAAATCCCAATCTCATAAAACCCCAATTAGGCATCAAATTCAATAGATTGTACACAATAAACAACTGAGATAATGGATAAACAAATTAAAAATGACAAGCCCTAACTCAATAATTGGTGAAAACCCAAAATGAGGAAAGAAAAATGAATGTTTGGTGCACATAGACAAAACTATTAGAAAATCATAGCAATCCCACCACAATTCCAACAAGTCATTGCCCACAAAATTTGGATGCCCGAGTCGCTCCCAAAAAAAAAAAAAAAATTCTCCACAAAGACATGGAGCGAATTCACAAACACCCAAAGCAAAAAGTGAATAGAAACTTCACTTTAAAAAATATAAAAGACCCTTTCCAAAAAGGCAATTTCCCCAAATAAATAAATCAAATAAATATTAAATCACTTAACCCAAAATAAAACTCCCAAAAGCTCAAGGAATAAATTAATTTAAATCCCAAAAATAGGGTTATGCCAATGCACCTTTGTCGACGATTAAATTAATCAACATTTAAATAATATCAATAAGCTTATATTATAATATAATATAATTGAGACTAAAATTAACTATCTAAATGCATAGACATATATTGGGTAACACATTATGCAATGCAATCCAGGCTCTTGTCTACACAACAGCTGGAAGGTAACAATGCAAATCAGATACATCATTCCATGTGGGAATGATATTGGCTAATTATGCAAAATGATTGGCTAAGTATGCAAAATGACCAATGTTGACTATCTCATGTAACCACCATTGGGGATAAAGACATGCTCAAACCCATATCTCAAGCAAAGAGGATGTCTGGTACTGGTTCACTAAAACATGCAAACAATATATATAGTCAAAGAACATGCATATAATTATCAAAATGTGTCTAATGGAAGAGGATTCTCTAGTGGCATAATCATTCATATGTATTAGAATGTTACGACACCAATCAACTCATATTTAATCATTAGCGTAGAACATAAATAAATGTTGCATTGAAAACATTAAATAATCATTTTACGATGATACAAGCCTATAACAACTTGAAAACTCCAAATACATATCCATCAACATGACAAAGAATAATACCACAAAAAATATGAGATAACATCATGATAACATATATAATGATCCCCGATCTAGATAAAAACTAAACATGATAAACAATCATAATATAATAGCCACTGGCACATGCATCAGTGAAACCATCAAATTGCATCATAATCTATATAAATTGGATGTCATCATAACATCAGTAGTAATATTAGAAATAAACACAAGAATGAACTAAACCAGGTGCATCTTAGAATGCTAGCATACAATCATAACATGAGAATGTAGTTACAAAATTACATAAAGAAACAAAGAAAACAACCTAAGCCAAAATAAGGCATCACAAAAGATCTCATCCATCTTCATAGAGGAACTATCACAACATAATGCCGAAACTACATCCATTAGAATGTCATGCAAGAAGTAAATGAGAGAGGGACTACATCAACACCTGCCAAGGACTAGGCTTTTTCCTGGAAGCCTTCAAGTCAAACCAAAAGAGTGCACAAAGTGCGAGATCCATAGTCAAAGCCAATCACAAAAATATCCATATGAATCCCTCACAATTTTGGCCAAACCACACCAACTCCTTACCAACCAACCTGATAGCTACTGAAAGGAACAACTTATGTTGAAAGGAGCATAAAAAAATCTCAAATTCCTATAAAGGATCCATAATGTGTGCTAGGAAGAAAGCATCTATCTATGATCTCTTCTCAATGAGGCATAACACTCACTTCTTCACCTCATCACGGGGCGTCCAGCCGCAAAATAGTGCCCTCTAGGGTCTCCTCTTAGACCAAGGCACAAAAATCTCTCAAGTAAAAACTCAAGAAAAGAGAAAAGATCACCCCTAAAGCCTAAAAAGTACTGCTATGCTCATTTGAACTATACGTAACTCCAACTAGAGTCTCACTTAGTCACCCAAGAATATGAAAAGGTGAGGATCCTCTATCCAAATCCATTTCTCTAAGGGATACTAAGTCAAACTTAGGGTATCAAGAGGTATGACTACAAGATATCACCTCTCACAACCAAGAGTACTCACACTATATAGGCTCAACAAATCTCTCCCTCCACAAGAAGCGATACAAAAAATCCAACTAAACACCAAGTATAGGAGCAATATGATTTCTCTGACATCGAGAGCTCAACTATAACTGAAACAAGGGTCACAAAAAATAACTAGACCATGGTCTCACCTTCAAAAAGGTAGAAATGAGTTCAAATGATAATCATAATCCTACAATCAAATCTATCTCTAAGCTCAGTAAGTCATGACATGATCACAAAGACTGTGTTCTCTTCTAGCTCAAAGCAAGGCACAACACACTACCCAGAATTCCTCTAGCAAAACTGATCTCCAACATGGAGTCTTATAAGGATGATAAAATAATAGACACAATAACATGTGTGTGTGTGTGTGTAGTGATAAGGATACATGTCCAAGAGAGCACCAAATAATTGAAATGGATATTCTCTATACTCAAACTACACTTTCCAAAGCATAATTTAGGGAATTTTGATAGAAGTGGCCCAACAAATACTCGTTGGAAATTAATAGCCCAAAATAGTGGTGCCTAAAGAACCTCAAAAACCACTCTTACATAGCAAAGCACAAAAACAAGACATGGTCTCAAGACCCACAACTAGGGTTAAACCTCATACCCGTGGACTCCGTCACACCCAACCATAAAAATCAAGAAAAATCCAAGCAAGAGAACACTCAAGATCTCAGTATCATAGGATATGAGCAACTAAAATCATAATGAGCATAAACACACTTGGACCACACAGTGGTCACCAAACACTCACCAACTAGGAGCAACTCATGCAAAAATGGTCTAAATCCCTCTCCAGAGGTTCTTTCATAGGGGTATTATCCATCTGTAATAGGTGCAAAGATCTAGGAGCTACTCTTCCTCCAAAAAATACTAATTGGGTCAATTATTCAAGAACACTCAATAATGCCACACCTAGGCACCCAAGCAACAAGCTATCACTACTCATGACACTACACACCCACTCACATGCCAAAAAAACCATTTATGTAGGCAACATATACCAAGAGATCCCAACATATGAACATGGGTTATGATACCATATTTAATGCCCCGCCAAGGAACCCTTAGAATGAAAAGTGAAATACGCATAAGTAATAAGGAAGCATACAATTATCATCTAGTGATCGATCACAAGCAAAATTCTTACTAGCACTTCCAAGGGTTCCCAGACCACAAGAAACACTCAACCAAAATGCCATGGTCACATCCCATAGTTTCATCTTGAAAGCCCAGAAAAAATGCCACAAGCTTCAAGGAATCTAGGTGGTCAATGACACAGGGCTTCCAAGGGAGACTAAATTAATCGTCACGATCCAACCACACTAGGTGTATTTTAAGACCAAATGAAGAGTGAGTTAAACCATATCAAACCACAATGTAAAATGGGAAGTGAATACATGAAAATAATCTCAAGAAAGAAAGGAAAATAAATTATCTAAAATTCAAAATTACGCATACTAGAAAGAAGTACAAATTGTCACAAATGTGCAAAACAACAATCATATATGCACAGTTTACCAGAACAAATGCGTAGCAAGAATTAACGAATGCACATGAGAAATACATATATTTGTAGGACCTATAAAAATATGTGTAGGGGTAACAAATGAATGCGTAGATCTACCTAGAAAGGCCTAATTTAGATAATTTCTTATGACAATACCAATACATGGCCTAATAAATGCTAGGTACACATTGGGGAGTATTAGATATACTAAATCAAGGTTGATTACATTGGTTTGCATCTATAAACATAATAGAAACAAAATGCAGTAACTAAAAGTACAACATGACTATATAAAGCAGTAAAGAGAGAGAGCAAGGGAAGAAGAAGTGATCTACATCACACTGAATATCTTGATCGAATCCATCACCTATACACCAGTCTCCAATAGTGGCTAATCATGTCACCCAACCATGTGGAACCCTTAGGCCCACCCCACTGTGCTCACACAGGTACTCACTGGAAGGTTTTAAGCTTTTAGAAAAACATGATATGGTATACAGATTAAAGAAGGCACTCTATGGGCTTAAATAGGCACCTTTGGCTTGGTATGAAAGATTAGATAAATATATGGTACAATGAAAATTCAAGAAAGGAACTTAGTTGATAGTAATATCTACTTTAAAATATAGGACGGGAGACTGCAGATAGTTGAAGTATATGTTGATGACATCATATTGGGTGGACAAGATAAATTGTGTAATGAGTTTGCTGTGGAAATGTAAAAATAATTTGAAATGTCAATGACTAGTGAGTTGTCATTCTTTCTTGGGTTACAAATTAGTCACTCTAATGATAGAATCTTTATATCTTAGTGTAAATATATAAAGGAGATGTTGAAGAAATTTGGTACATGAGTGATTGTAAATCTTTTGTAACTCCTATGAATGGTGGCTGCAATTTAAGTAAGAATGATGAGTCTCCAAAAGTAGATCAAAAAAAGTATAGATCAATCATTGGTGAACTGCTACACCTAACTGCTTCTAGACTAGACATTATATAGATTGTGTGTTTGGTTGCAAGATTTCAAGCTAAACCAAAGGTTACCCATGAGCAAGATGTGAAAATAATTTTCAGATGTTTATAGGGAATATAGAATAATGGTTTATGGTACAAGAGGGAAGAAAAATTCATGTAAAAGGCCTTTACTGATGTTGATTGGGAAAGACATGTTGATGACAAGAGAAACACTAGTGGTGGTGCATTCCTTTTAGGTGACAAATTTCTTTCATGGCTTAGTAAAAAATGGGATTTAGTATCCTTATCTATCAAAGAGGTAGAATATGTTATTGTTGTATCCTGTTGTACTTAGGTATTATGGATGAAAAAAACTTAAAAACATAAAAGTGACATTTGATGAAGTCATTCCTATTATGTGTGATATTACAAGTGCAATCACTATTTTCAATAATCCAATGAAGCATTCAAGAGAAAAGCATATATCAATTATATACCATTCCTTGAGATAAAAGGTTGTTAAAAAGGAAGTGATATTAGAGTACATTTCTAGGAAAGAGAAAGCTACAGACATATTTACTAAATCTCTAGCGAAAGATGCTTCTGATTTTTTCCGAGAGAAGCTTGGGGTTGTTTCCCTTCCTTCTAACTAAGAGCATCAAAGTGGTGCATATTTCTAGGGGGAGCTTCTATACTGATGCTAGTAGCTATTCTCAAGGGGAGAAGCGATAAGTTTTTTTTTGTCTTTGTCCTTAATGACAGAGGGGGAGAAAGATAAGAAAAATGCTTATTTATTTAGGATTATTTTGGTTGTTTCAGTAAGGGGGGTTGATAGCATGGTTTTTTTCCATCAATGAAAAATGGGGACATTGTTGGAAATATATGTTTGGTTGTCTATTGTCAATGATTTCAAACATTGTGTTCTTGAGGTGTTTGTGTTTTCTTAAACACTATGGTCCAGAAGTCTCCTGTATGTGGAGAAGTAGGATTGTATGCTGGGTATGTTAGTACTATTGAACCTATAGAAAAGTGGAAGATAGGGATGTATTATTGAGACTATATTCAGTGCTTCAAAGTTATTTTCTTAGGTCTGGAAGTCATTGGTTCTATTCGAATGTTAATGGTTTAGTAACAAAGTTATGCAGTTGAAGATAACAATTTTATCGTTGTGTTTTATGAAAGGTTTTTGTACTGGAAATAAAGGTTGCAGATATGAAGATATATTTTGTATTGTTTTCAGGCCTTGGTCTTGGTTTTAATGTTTCTTAGTGATCCAAAAATAGTTCTTGGTGATCCAGAAATAATATTACCAAGTGTTGCAGTTATTATCAGTCTTTGTTCTTGTCTAGAAACGTGTTGTGATGACTTCTGACATCGATTGTTAGTAAGTGATATTTCTCCTGATGTGGTGTGTGGATCTCACCATATATCTTATGGAGTTCCAAATATAGTTGGCAAGTTAGGTGGTTCTTTGGCTAATGTGTTTCTACATGTTTGAGAAGTTGAGATTGTTTCAGTAATTGCGTCTCAGACGTTGGGCTATGTGTAGCGTATTTGTTGTCCCCTCTCTCTCCTAGAGCGGATCATGCTTCTTTATTTAGGTACAAGTTATATATTTAATCTTTATCTCTTATCCGGATGGTTTTGTGCTATGTGTGACCTATGCATTTAATGTTTATCTCTTATTTGGTTAGGTCCATTCAATGTTTTTAGTCCAGATGCTTCTGGCATAGGACCTTATTGCATTTTGTTGATGTCATGGCCAAATTTTAACATAAATTTTAATATTCTTTTGGCACGGTCAACCTTGTTGTAAACTCTAATAATCTATCTTGTATATAAGTAAAAAAAAATATTTGGAAAAATGTAAGAGTGTAAGAGAGTGTGTGGCGACCAAGCAAGTGAAGATCTAAAAAGAAGAGTTTTGGAAGAGTAGAAGTTCTTTTTATGAATGCAATAACAATGTGATGTTGAAGTTGACAATGTTATGCATATCAGCTACATTATCTAGATAATTTCTCTTTATATATTGTGAAGAGTTGTCATAGTACCTTGTCCCTAGGACAGTGAATTTTGGGTGCACAAGTTCTTTGCAGTATCTTACTACATTGGCAGTGGGCCTCTGTTTGCAATTTTGAATCAGTGAGATCCTATCTATATTCATTTTTGTATTGGCAGTGAGCCTCAAATTGCAAGTCTAGAGAAGTGAACTCCTATCTGTATTCAATTTTTTTTATTGGCGGCGAGTCTCTGGTTGCAGCTTCGAAGTAGTGATCTTCTTCTATCTTTGTAATCAGAATATATACATAAGTGAATTATCTTTGTGGGAAAATGCTCCCGTATTTCCCCATTTGGGTTTTCTACATATAAAATCTTGGTGTTCATGTGCTGCTAGTTTTTTTCATTATTTTCTTAATGTGTTATGTGGTGAATATTGAAGTTAGTTGATTATTCAAGTGTGGTTTTGGTTTATGTTGAGTCACTCCTCCCTCTCAAAATCCAGAGTGTATTAAACAATTAGAATACTATTTGATGAGTTTATTTCTATTTTGTTGACAACACTAGTTCAATAAATATTTTGAATAATATAGTATTGCATTCAAGGAGAAAATATATTTCAATTTGGTATTTTTTTTTAGAGGGAAAGTTTTGGAGAATGAGGTGAAACTTGAGTATGTATCTACAAAATAATAAATTGTTGACATCTTTACCAAGGAACTTTCTAAGTATATTTATTTTAATATCTTTGGGAGAGATTGGGGATAATTTCTCTCCTTTTCATAACTAGATGCATATAGAGTTGCGTTAGTCTAGTGGACTCCATGTACAATCTTAATATGGACTACTAGTGGAGGCTTCCTCTCAAGGGGACCTAAGTGCAACTATGAGTTGATATGTTTTCTTTAGGGGGAGATGAGTAGAATGGGAAAGTACTTTCTAGTTTGGCCTTTACCATTGATGTTAAAGGGAGAGAGAATTAGGCACGAGAGAGTTGTTACTGGAAGAGAATCAAACATGTGAAATTTTTGTTGATTTGTTTCCACCAATGATAGAGAGGGAGATTATTGCAAGTTTGAACAAAATGAGAAGGTTTTGATGACTTATTGATGTTGTCATTTATGTCAACATGTCTATGTTGTCATTAGTGGCTAGTTGTTGTAGATGTTCTTGAGTTTTTCATGTAGTTGTACTAAGATTTATACTCTGCATTTCTTCCATATTGAAAATCTATTCACATTGTTTGGATATGTTGTTAAGGAGTGTTCAAAAATATTTGGTTTGAGATTTTATGCTTTAGATCACAAATCAAAGGAATTAGTGTTCACTAGTGTTTGGAAAAGTTTCCAGTGAGAAATGCATGCTCTGCATTTCACCAATTGTTGGTTTTTGGTGTTGTAGATTTGGAATTATGCTTATGATTTTTATATCTGTGTTTAGTTGAGATGGCATGATTTTTTGTGTTTCAAAGGTATGTGTTTAAAGTCTTATGGTGTTTTTCTCTAGGTTTGTCCAACTCGGGTGTTTACACTTTCACATAAAAAGTTCCAATGGATGTAAATTGAAGAGTATTATATATGTTTTATATTTTGTTTCTAGTTAAGATGTGATGTGGTCCATTTTTCATTGCTTTCCACTACAGGAATTCTTAAGTTCCAACCTAACTTAAATTATGTCCGGTTAAGATGTCTAGTTGACCTTAGAAGGCTTTTGCAAGTATGAGGATTGTATAAGAAAGGATGGATTTCTGATGGAGAGAGTGTGATGGGGATTTGTGAAAGAGAATTTATCTCCATGTATGTGTGGGTATGAGTTGGTGTAAAATTTTATGACATGTAGTGTGGACTTTCATATGTTGACTACCAGAAGCAATGAACATAAGGTATCCACAATCTTTTAGTCAAGTTGTAGGCATGAACTAGTGGTGAATCTTTTATCTTTTATTCTTCTTCATCTGGATAGTGAGCCCTCTAGAAGTGAGCCTTCTTTCGGGCAATATGCTCTCTTGAAGTGAGAATTTTCTTGCACTGAAAATTCTTTATAAAATTCACCTTAACCGATGTCACCCTAATAGGTGTTTATATAATTGAGAATTAATTTTCTTTGTGGTTTTTCCCTTAATACATTTTCCACATAAATCCGGTGTTTCCTTGTGTATGGTGGTTCTTATTTTTCACATGTTCCTTTCATGTTTATGTTATTCTATGATTAAGGAATAAGATAACATTTTTTGGATCTAATTCATGAGAAGATTTATAAGTTTTGGGGACAATTGATTCACTCCTCCCTCTCAGTTTTCTTGTCCATTTAAAAATCTTGACCTCACTAACCTCGAGTTTGGCTCAAAATATAAGGACTTCTAACACCCAAGTCCAACATAAATTTAGACCCAAAATTGAACCTCCAATAGTTAGAAATTTGTTGAGAAATAAAATTCTCTCAATGTTGGTCTTCTTTAAAAATTTCAACATGTTTCGTGTAGTTATGTACATAAATACAACTCTCATGCTCTCAATTGAATATCTTCTTACAAGTGAGCATTCCTATCTTCACAATTGAACACTTTCTATCGACATCTTCAAGGAAGTAGAGGAGATATCTAAATTCAAGCATTCAAGTTAGCATCTTTATCAATTTTATGTATTCCCTCCTTGAGTGGAAGCATGAATTTTCTCCTATTGAGAAACATCAACCCTTCATAAGGTTTCAAGGAAAGAAGATCATAGAAAAGGTATCATTTGTCAATTCTACATTTCCATAAGGTTTTCAACCTCTACCCTTCCAAGGGTTTAAACTCTTCATATTTTCATTTTGTAGTGGGAGTTGACTCCTACCTAGGGTTTGACTTAGGAAAGTTCTCATATAACATGAGATGTTTTCCCTTTTTTCTATGTGCGATTTCCAAATCAGATATTTGAAAGTTACAAAGTTGCAAAGTGTAGACTGCGACCTACGATTCCAAATTTTAGATAGATAGAAACACATGATATGTGTCAATTGGATCATCTGTTTGACTTTTTTTCTCAAATTTTTGGAGAGTGTGATATGAGGAGCATTTTAATACACAATCTAACTTTTTAGGTGTCAAGACACCCATTAGGAATAAGAAATTTAGAACAATAGTACAACACTTTTAGGCCCATATTTCCATGAAAATTTTAGACATATGCTAAACTTTAGTTTTGTACCTTTCTTTTTATGTTGCATATTGTCAATTTCCTATCATTTTACCTAATTCTTGCATCATTTCTTATCTTCATCTCATCCAATCATAATCACCTGTGAAAGAGGATAAGCAATCCAAGTGCCTAGTTCTCCTAAGGGACTAAACTTGGTCCTAATTGATTTTAAGAGGGGTTGGAAATCATTCCAAGTTTATAGGCTTAGACTAATGAACACCTATTCCCTATCCTTTTCATTTTTGTGAACAACATGTCATGCATAATGTCTAGTTTGAATATTAAATATAAATTTAATTGCATGTAATTTTCTGATTTAGAGACAAGAATTTCTAAAATGCATCTTAATGTGCTTGTATTTATTGATTAATCATCATATTTTTAGCTCATATTTCTTAAATAGTTAATTGATAATTTCATTACCATATTGCATTGCTTAATTTCTCAAATTAAATGCTTTGATTGAAGTAGAATGTGCAGGCAATGTACTAGCTTTTGTTGCAGGTGGGAGATGCATATTCAAAATTCAAATTCAAATTTGACCTTAGGAATCATTGTCACTATAAGGAGTTTGAGAGGTGCAATGGAAAATTGAACAAGAAACAAAAATATAGATGGGCCCACATCAACCACCTAATTGATCAACGATTAGTGAGTGATGGTTAAGCCCAACCGACAAATAATACATTTTGACATGGAGCAACACTTGCACTCGTACACCACTAGGGTCACATAGTCAATGGGAACAAAGATAACTAAGAGTGAAAAGTACTGGGAGTGGGAGTGGGATGAAACTGAGATAACAAAGAGAAAAAACTACAACATCATTTTGAAGCATAACACAATTAAGATGATGCATAGTAGGCCTACCATGTTCAACCCGAACATTAATCACAACTGAATATTAAAATAAATACATAAAATAAAGAGAGACAAAGTGTAGGAGAGGAAGAGGAATAAACATGGTAGTGGGAAGACAAAAAGATACAATAAAAAGAAAGCAAATCTTAAAAGAGGATAGATGCATAGTAATCATAGGTGTGGTTGCGGGTGACATAAACAAAGCCAATGTAGGAAGCTAGAGGAGGCAACACATTAAACAAATATAAAATGTGAGCACAAAATTGAGAAGAAGGGAAGATCTAGATGAGAGTCTGTTGGTTTGGATAGGGAGTGTGTAGAAAAGAATTGTGAAGATTCGAATCTTCAAAATTTAAATTAGGGAGAAATAAGTGAATTCAAAATAATTTTGAATTTGTAATATTTTTTATGGGGGTGATTTTGTAAATGATCAAGTGTATAAGAGGATTTGAAATGTGAGAAAGTAATAAAAGAGCATGTAGACTTAGATGTTATTGTTTTGTATTATTTTGCAAAATTTAAATTTCTCCCTATTGTTTGATGTATTTGTGCTACAATTGTGTATGTTCACTAGTGTTTTGTGAATAAAATTATCTCAAAACTTAAACTAAAACCATAATTCTCATTAGAGAAATAATGAAGAAAATAAAATGCAACCTATCTCACAAACAATGATAGTTACAATCCTTCTCAACATTGACCTTAGAGTCGCATATTTAATTGAAATACCTCTTTCATGTTATTTTGAATATTTAGTTTGGTTTGATAAAATTAATGGGGTCATCTTGGTTTATTTGATTTTTGTTATGTATACTCCCAACTACATTTAAATTCATTCAAATTTGGCATTAAGATACTTTAGTATTGCCTTTATTTAGAATACAATTTTAGTATTTAAAGATATTAGTATCATTATGTTTTTGATAGATAAAAGCAGCAAGAGGGTGCTGACCCGAGGAACAGGGGACTGGAAGCACATTAACAGCAGGTTAATGGCACAGTCGAAGTATGTAGCATGATTTACTATTTACACCAGAACTTAAACTTTTACCTCTATCAAAAACAAAGGTAACAGGACTGCATAAAAGGAAAATACTATAGTATCTAAGAACAATAATAACCACCAAAATAAAGTTCCAGAGCCACACAGAGCTAGTCCATAAGCAGCTATTAAACTTAACGAAACCCCTCAAAACAAAACAGGGGAACTGAGGAACCAGTCTAACAAAAAAATAGCACAGCATAAACCAACGAGCTAATTTTTTCCTCCCAACTGCT
>MU223997.1:481852-493028 GCA_018584345.1 Thuja plicata | reverse complement strand
CCTGTCTCATCCTCAGAGCCATCAGATGAGCTGAGGGTGCTTCTCAAATCCCCCTTAGGGGTATTTTTGGTTATTCTTAATGGGTTAGCCAGTTCCAGGGCTACCACAATATCAGGCTGTTCTTTCTCATCTAGGAGGGATTGGCTCCCCGCCTGGGGAGGAGTCACAGTTTGGGGAGGTTCAGACGCCTTTTCTAAGATAGGGTGGGTCTCCTGGACAGAAATGGCAAGGGGATCTTCCGAAGTCCCACGAGCCAGTAACCGGGGGGAGACAATCTCACCATCTTCCGGAGGCAGAAATCCACCAGTAGTAATCTGGACTCTAGGAGTCAGCACATCTGGAGCAATCTTCTCAGCATCCAAGGGTGGCGTATTCGCCACCGGTTCCTCCAACACCTCAGGCTGGGGGGTTACAGCTATGCCCTTATCTTTGTTCTGCTGCTTCTTTTCTGAAAAATTAGCCTTGTAGGAGTCACTAGAGTGTCCTCTTCATTCACACTTTCTGCAAAATAGGGTAGCATTCTCATAGACCAGAGCTTGGGTCCATCTACCCAGTTTGGATTTTAACATGACAAAGTTGGGCAGAACTTTGTTCACATTGACATTCACACAGAAACGAGCAAACACAAGCCTAGATTTAGATCTTGTTACCTGGTCCGTTGTTATGAAAGCACCGAAGGAATCTCCAATCCATCGGAAAACCTGTTCATCCCAATACTCCAGTGGGAGGCCTGGGAGGCGAACCCAAACAGGGGCTGACCTAGCAAGGTCCGTTGTCGGATTGAAACCTGGTTTCCACTTCGCAAGGGCAAGGAAGTGTTTTTCATAGACCCATGAACCAGATAACACTCTGGTCATATCCTCCATAGTGTTGAATCTAAACAGAAAGAGCCCACCTGGCATGGCCGAAACCAGGGCAGAGCCCTTGATCTTCCACTGAACAGCAATCCACTTTCGTACCATCTCAATGGATGGGCGAAAATCAAAGAATCTTCCCACCAGAGCCAACTGGAAATCCGCCATTGTGCGATTTACAACAGAGTCCGGGAGGGACAGTTCTGCACCTTCTTCTGTCTGCACAAAATCCACTAAAAGGTCCTGCAAAGATTGTTGAGCTTCCCCAACAAGAGCCCCTTTCTAGTTAGGTTTAGAAGACTCAACAGAAGAAGACGACGCCTTTTGGGAGTCCCCTGTTGACTCAGGCACAATGCACGTGATCTGGGGTCCATCCGGACCAGCAAGTGCGTCTGCCAAGAGGGCAGCATCTCCCCCCGGGGAGGCGGGCATGGGGTCCTCAATTTGAAAATGGCTTGGGCGGGAAAGCACAGGAGCGCAGGAGTTGCAGAGCGTTTTTCCAACTTAGTATCATTATGTTATATACTATATTTACAAGTTTTTAGTATTGTTCAATTTAATCATACATAATGTTCAGGTTATGTAATACAAATTTTAATAATACATAAATTAGCTGAGATAATATAAAATTTTCAAAGCTATGTATCACATATGAATTGTGAAATCATTTTATTATTTATGTGAAATACATTTGTTATTTCACTAAGTTATGAAATTAAGATTTTTTTATATAAATTACATTGTAGTATTGCATTAAAAGATATCTTGTAAATAATGTGTCAATTATATTCAAAAGATTGTGTATTATTATATTTTGTATTTGTTCAATAATATAATACATAAAGAGTACATTTACATATTATAAGACAACATTGATATCATACACTATGATCTATCATCAAAATGTAAGAAAACAACAAGAACAATTAAAAATAAATATAAATACATTAATTTAATAAAACAGATTGTATAAAAAAATTCTAAAATTTGTATTATAAATGATTTAGGCACCTTTAATCATGACTCTACTTACAGTTGTGCAGTGCTGGACAAATACCCTTCTGGGGGATAAACAGTGGTATGCTCAATTGCAGCTATAACACTTCTGTAGGCATTCTGAATTTCTTTCAATTATCATCCAGACAGACGGCAGGAAAATGATAGGTCACCAAATACCAAACAATAGACAAAATATAGAAAAGAGCATTATATATATTAACAGTGTGAAATTGCTATGATTGGGAAGAACTCCCAGTGGCCTAGTGTACAAGTTGCATGCAACCTTATCACATATCCTTTTTAGCATTACAAAACACATAACCAAACCGTGTTCTCTACAAACTCCATGATTTCGATCAACATCTTAATGTGTAGATGTTGAAAAAACATCTCAAGAATTGGGCCATTCATTTGTAGAAAAAGACCAATCGAAGAGGTTAAAAGGATCCACCATTGTAAAGTCATCTTCCTCATCAGAACGGCTTGTGAGATCCGTTTGAAACAAGGATGAAAAGTCCCCAAAACTTTGAAATAAATCGTCGTGGAAGATGTGATTATTAGGGCTAAGATATTGCTGATCATCGTCAAACAATGAGTTATCCACGCACTCAGAAAGAGGGTGTTGTGCAGATTTGCTGATGGGTGGGGACAGGTTATAATGATTTTGGTCTGTAGCAATTGCGGCATCTGGAACAGACAAAGATAATGGCTGCTGTGATGACAATGATTTCTCCTTTTTATCGTGGGGTGAAAATGAGTTGTGTCCAGAGGATCGTGCAAGTGCGCGCCGATGAGAAGGCGAGGCGTGGCTGTGATCTGCCGTGTATGTGATCAGGAGCATCGTTGGATCCGTGCGGCTACGTTCTACCTGTTTTCTTGCCGGGCATCCTTTCGAACTACTGCATCTGTAATAACCTCTGTCAATCACCAATTCAACTTCATTAATCTCCCATACAAAAACAAACATTAATCTCCCATACAAATACAAACATTAATAAATAAATTGTTTTAGGGATTCGAGAGATTATAAGAGATGATGGATTACGGAGTGTGAACTGAAATGTTGATGTTCAAAACACTCACACATTCGATTTGAGAAGCCATGTATTGATTATAAGAACTTCCTGATTTGATCAAATGATCGAAGCAGAAATGGATTACAAACATTTCTAGAGAATTATTCTACAAATCTTACATCATTTCTAGATAACAAACATAAATAAATTGTTCTATTGATTCAAGAGATTATAAGAGATGATGGATTACAGGGTGTGATCCAAAACATTGATGTTAAAAACACTCACACAATTGAATTGAGTAGCAATATATTGATTATAAGAACTTCTTTATCAAATGATAAAAAAATAAATTACAAATATTTCTAGAAAATTATTATACAAATCTTAAATCATTAGAAATAGAGCAAACAACTAAAATTTCAAGAACTAAAAGCCAAAAACTGTATGAATAAGAATAATTACTAAATATTCCATGAACACCCTATATCCATGACTGAAGAAAAAAAACAACTCTTCTTTTTTTATTTTAATGACTTGCAAGTTCCAATTTTTACCTTAACACCCTATATCCATGACTGAAGAAAAAAACAACTCTTCTTTTTTTATTTTAATGACTTGCAAGTTCCAATTTTTACCTTGGGTATGGAGAGCCTTTGATGGGCTTTTGCCCATATTTACGCCAAGACCAAAGATCAGAGGCAATCCCTGCCCCTCCCTGCTTATTCCACGACCCTTCTACCATGGGAATGCACACTATACTTCTCTGTTGACTTTTTCTGAAAAATTGTACAGACATATTGTTTAGAGACATTAACTTTCTACAGTCCATGCTAAAAAGTATTGAAAACTTAGGTTTCTAGTTTATAATCTATCATCAGCATAATGAATTAGAGAAGAGAAACTTTGATAGAAAAATTGTACAGGTATATTGTTTAGGGACATTAAGTTTCTATACTCCGTGCTAATTAGTATTGAAACTTTCAGTTCTTAGTCTATAATCTATCATCACCATAATGAATTAGAAAAGAGAAATGCTCATATAAAAATAGGGAAACGTTGATATACATGCAGTTGAATTCAAAAGCTTTCGATACTAATAGACATATCATTCGTTTGAGAATTGAGAAATAAATGATATGTGTATTAGCATTCTTTTGAAACGTATATTAGCACTCTCTTTCATCTTCATAATAGATTATGGAGTGTAATTCATTGATTAGTTGATATAAAAATCTTCCACACAATAGAATCTAGAAAGAACCAATAAAAAGAACCAAAAAGAACCATTAATGAAAGAAACTGATAAAAAGAACCAGAATTATGAATATTTACCTTCTTTTGATTCCCGGGAGTTTGGGCGAGGGGCACATCTTGGATGCACTTTGATCATTCGCCTCTGTTTTAATTCCAATCTCTTTCGGAAAAGAGTCATCAAACTCTCTTTTTGGAGATCTGGGCGGGTATTTCTGGTATTCATGAGAAGCCACTGGAGACGATGCCGTGCTGCACACGTTCTCTACGCCATCCAAATCCTCTTTCGCACTACTCAACGGTACAATTTGTTCACAGCCTTTTGCAGTGTTGTTCTCAACGGGAATTTCAGATCTGGTGAAGAGATGATCAAAATCAAACGGGTTGCTGTAAATGACTGTCCCTTCTTCACCCCCTCTCACGATGGCTCCAATATCTCCTCCATCGTAAATCCTACACCAACTTCCTCTTGTGCCCATTCTCTATTTCTTCCACTTTACCCTTCTAAACCATGAATCAAGCCTCCTAAACCATGAATCAAGGCTCCTCCTTTTTAGATGATGAAGATGATGAATCACTAGATGTAATTCGAAACGTCGAACAAAAACTCATACACAATTCTATCTAGAAGCTCTCAATCAGAATTCATAAATCATGGGTCGAAACTGAATCACCTTAATCTGCAATCCAATTTCTCACAATCCAATTTCTTGATGATGAATCACTAGATATGATCCGAAATGTTGAACAAAAGTTCATACAAACTTTGAACCAAAAGCTCAAGCTCTCAAATCATGAAAATGAAATTCATGAACTATGAAAAACTCCTACCATCTAACTCTCGCAATTCAATTTCCCACTCATTCTTTCTTGATGATGAATCACTAAATATGATTCAAAACATCATAGAACAAAAGTTCATAGAAAACTTGATCCAAAAACTCAAGGATTCATATTCAAGAACTATGAAAAACTCCTAGCAGCATCAAACCCTAATCTCTTTGGAGACAATTTGTTGGAGATGTATGGTCTGGTTAGTGTTGGAAATAGGTTATAAAAGTGAAGAGGAAGTCATGGACGGCGGGCAAAGAGAAATGGGGGAGTCAAAGAAAAGAGGAAGCGCGTAGGGAGTAGGGGAGGGTTCGATTGTAAATCCAGCGACTTTTGAGAAACGCAGAAGAGAGAAAAAAGGGAGTGTCGTAAGGAATGAAGTAGGTGATGGGGCCCACATTGGCAATGGGCGGCACTACCATCCAATCCCCTCCTTTCCTTTAACACGGAATCCCACACTCACATAGCTGCCTTTGACTTTTTACAATCCTCGCTATTATTAAACATTTTCTATTGACCGGGGAGGCGTTTTGTTTATTATTTGTTAAAATCGATTAGATTGATAATGGGAGACCATAACCTCGTTCTAAACCGATGGAAAATGACAAACCAGTATGAACAACACCACGGCAATCACACGGCAGTCCCCAAGTGAATTTTTAACAAACCTACCTTCGGAAATATCCATGACGTCCCTTCTTTTCTTGTTTCTTTTTTTGAAATAAGTTGTTTATATTATTTTATGTAAAGGTTGATATTATATATGTATTTAGAAAAATGTGGCGGAAAAAGTCACAAGTGATAGTATAAGTTAAATTGATAAATCCGAAGAGATAATAGATTGATTTGCTAAGCAACAAGTTATAAATCATTAGTAGTTGGCATGGATCAATAATCATATATCTTTTTCTAAAAAAATAAAGAGGTTTGAGTTGTCAAGAATGAACTCTCTTGCTATAATCACCATGTTTATTTCTTTCTTTAGCAAGGAGTCGAGTCTTGTGAATAGGAGAAATGGCCAGAATACTTGGATGAGCTTTTTTTCTTGAATCCTATCATGATAAGGCCCAAGAACAAGTTCTCTCCCACTAATCACATCTTCTTTGGTTTCTCCTTTAGCAAGCGATTTGTGTATCGCGAATAGGAAAAATGGCCATAGCTAGACGAAATTATTTTCTACAAGCCAATCATGCGATGAACCCATAGTCACAATGCCCATAAGTAGTCAAATTAGGTGGGATATTTGAGACTACCAACAAGAAGTCCAATCCCGATACTTTTTAGAGTGCGACACAAAGCATGTGACAAAGAATTGTGTTGGTTATATAGATTGAAATGACATCCATGTTGGTATTTATGAAGAAGGGTGCTATCCATGTTAAAGGGAAAACTCAATGGACCTCTCACAAACATATGTTGACATTGCCCAAATGATCTAGACTTAAACTAGTGTAAATATGTCACTTCAAGTGCAACTTTATTTTCTTGTACTTGAAACTACATGAGAACACTAAAAAAAATCATATCCTTCACATAGAGTGAGAAGTGTGTATCGATAGAACAACCAAATATAATAGTAAATGCTTTTGGAGCAACCATAGTAACCAAAGGAACCCTCAAAGAGTGAGATGTATGTGTTACACACGAAGGGCCAACCACATAGGGTGAATGATGTATTGAAGAATAGGAAGATTGAAGAGATGGGGCTTCAACTTTAGCAATTTAGATGTCTTTTCTTTTCATATGCTAGGAACAAACTAAGTAACACGAGGAACCATTAGTGGTTGCAAGGTCTTAGGAGGACAAGGAGGTCTACCCGAGGGAGCAAAAGAAAAAACACATTGTTGTGCAGAAATAGACCTAGAAGGAGGAGTGATAGATGATAGAAGAGATAAAGAAAGGATAGGTTGAATCGATACAAATGTCATGTCTCGGTCTTATATTTGTAATAAATCTTACATAGTAGATTGTCATGAGTTAGCATAGGTCCAACCAAGGTAAGCTAGAAATAATCCAAAGAGAAGTCCCCATGCGAAAGAAGTTACTCATACCCAATATCCTATAGAAAGTATGCATCGTGACATCATGAGGAAATTAAATATATTTATGGATTACAGAGGCAACAACGTCCATGAAAAGTGGCCAAAGAAGGCCTAGCTTCACATTGAACAAGTCAAACTCTAAAATCATTAGAAATAATATAGAAGTAGTCTTGGGTCCCATAAGGACTGATAAGGAAGTGGACCCTAAAGGAGGAAGAGAAAGACCATTATGCATACAAATGGTGATATTTGACTCATCATATCTCACTATGTGCAATCTAGTAATGAAGAGGGTCTCCTCTATGATCCCATTGACCATGTAGACAAGATCAACACTTCAACATCTGACTTAGAGATAAGATTAGATTGATAGCCACCATATCCAGATATGCACAATCACTCAATATAGGAGAAGAAGATGTAGGAATGAAATCAAAAGAATGATGATGCAATGGATCGATATATATTTCCAATTCACAATAGCCTTGGCCGTAGATTAGAGGATGATCAACGAATGGGCATAAACCAAACATGAACAATATGTTGATAAAAAAGGAGTAGATGAAATGGAAAACCCAAAGAGTTATTTTCCTTGAAACTAAAAGTAATGGAACTTGTTAGAATGAAGAACAACAAGAGATCTTGAGATAATGAATCTTTGTTGGATGTCAGAATAGTGGTAGAATAACAAGATGGTAGAAGTTTTTATGAATGAAAGGATGCAAAAATGGAGAATTAGTACATGCAAAGAAGATGTTCTAGAAGAAATAATAAAGTCTAATATTATTTTTTCATATTTATGGAGACCAAGTGAGGCAAAATGAAATGAAAATGGGAAGTTTAATAAGAAACTAGTTGTCACTAATGGTGATGCTATCCTACAGAGGCATTGCATTGCTAGTTTCAACAAGTGTAACATCCCAACAACAAACAAAGTCATGGAGATTCATGGGATGATAGCATGGTGTACAAATGTATTTACAGTACCCACACATCTAAGCGTCATCTAGACTTAATAGCCAAGGAATTAGGCATGAAGTTGGCAAGGTATGTATGTTGGATTGGATTAGGGTTTAAGATACACAATTCTATTTGAATTATTAATAAATATATACAATTTTCATTAAAATTTATATAAGTAATTTTGGTAAAGGAAATTAAAGAAGATATATGTAGATTTGTAAATTTCTAATAAGTTTAAAATGGGATGATGGTTTCAAATTACTAAATTAAGGAGTTGTTCAATATACAAAAAAAATATTTATATTATTGTTATGATAATTATATATAATGTTTTTTTGTTAAATATTAGATTATTTATTTGGAAGACAATGATGAGGATAAGGATGATGAATATTTTGATGATGATAGTGATGGTTGTGGTGGTGATGGTGAATCATAACACTAATTTACAAGGACCATCTTGAAATTCATCACTTAGTTTACAAACTAATGTGTATGACGAGGATGATAAGAAAGAACCATAAGACTTCAAGAACTTCAGGAAAGATTCCTCTGATATAAATTGGAAGCCATTGATAATCTTGAAAGAGAATGTAATATGTACACTATTGGATTTTCTTTCTATTTGTACTCTATATTTTGTTTTCAATTATTATTTAGTTGTGGTTGCTATGATTTTGTTTCAACATTTTTATTGTTGTATATGGATTTTGGGTCCTTTCAAAATCTATTTTTATATATTAATAAAAAAATGTAATTTTAATATACAACATGTTTTCAAGGCATATGTGTCATACTTATTGTTGGTCGTAATAACTAAATTCGTATATTCACCCTTTGTATTTGTTCTAAAACGTAAGAATGAGTATATCTAAAGATCAAAATGATATATGATAATACCCACTGTCACATGCACATTTATGACATAAATTGTTGCCCTTAAAATTATCATAATATAATTTATGTATTTAACATGATGAAAAATAATGTGTTCATTTTTTTTATTCTTGTATAAAAGAGAGGTTTTTAACTATAAAGTAGTTATATTTGCTTCTCATATTTCTAAGGCTATGTTGGGTTGTATGAATAATTTTTTAATTATTTTTTTATCTTATTGTTAACATTTTATTATTAATAATATAATATTTATTTTAATGATACGATAATAAAAATAACAATTGTAATATTATTAACAAAATTTAATAATAATATTTTTTGGGGGTAGGTTAATACTTTTGACTAGAACTATGAACCAGTGAGGCCACAAATTGGGGTACATCATCTCCAAACCCAACAATCTAGACCCACAAGCAGAAAAGCCTAACAAGGACTCCAAGCATGTAGGAGTGGGATAGATACAAAAACACCAGACATGAAAGACCCATGTGGGTCTGACATAGAGTCCGTGAAAAGAAGCTGGCAACGAGAATTGAGATTTGTGATCAACACACAACCTACATGGGACATGCATAGGGTTCACAAGCACTCCAACCCAACGAGGGTCTAGCCTAGTTAGTCCTTAATCTCCTTCATAGTACCTCCTCCTCAACTCCTCTTGCATCCTTAGTTCCTCACCTAACCACCCTCTCCTTCTCCAGAACCACCAACACAACCACTAATGTCATATCCGCTCACTAATCTCCATCACGTCCACCAATGTGGGCCCAAACTGACATTAATGCTAACTTCAACCAGGCAAAGATTTGGACATTGGTTGCACCATTAACAATGCAACCAATTCACCGCTACACCACAAAGTGATCCTCAATTTAATAATAATATAAGATAGTATAATAGAAATGTAATAATAATATAATATATTTCATTATAATAATATTAAGATATAATTTTTTAATTGTTATATCTATATTATAATATAATAGCACTATAATATAAAAAAATAAAAATAATATGATGGTGTAATAATAATTTAATACTAATTAAAATACAATAATATCATAATACTATTATAATTTTATAATAGACTATAATATACAATTTTTATGTGTGTATTATAATATTTATTTATAGATATAATAATATTATATCATATATGCACTATATTATATGTTATACCTATACTATAATAGTAATGTCATAGTAATTATAATATAATATTTTTATTATAATGATACGAAAAATATAAAAATACGAATAGAATAATAAAAAATAAAATAAGATGATATGAAAATATAAAAAATTCTAATAGAACAATAAAAAATAAAATTAGATAATATAATAATATGTAATATTAATTATAATGCAATAAAATCATAATAATAATATAGTAATAATATTTCTATAAAAATGTATGTGTATTTATATTTGTGTACATACATACTATTTATCAAAGTATATAGCACAACTTAATGTTATGTCCAAACCACGACCTTTAATATTCTCACTCAATTTTTACGCACTCTACCTCATTTTTATATTATTCCCCAAGGCGATTATTTACACTATTGTTTGCCCTATAATTTTTAATGTATTACTTTTAATTTTATTATATTTATTTTTTATAATATTTAAGCTATTCATTTGTTATGTCGGGAGGCGTTTATACAATAGAAGCATAGATTACTGGCATGAGAATATGCCAGGAATATGTCGTGTAAGGAAAAAGAACTGGAGTCAGTTACAAATGAATTAATATTTGAAAAGCCAAATTAAAATTGAATATGCCAAATGTCATTCACAAATATTAAAAAGAGAAATTAAAATTAAAAATGTCAAATGGCATTAAAAAATGAAAAAAACAATGGAAAAAATGTCGAATTAAACTCCATTTGCCATTTGGCACTTGGAGTTAGCGAATTTTTTAAATTTTTTTTTAAAAAAGTTGAAATAATAAAAAAAGGTATGTGGGGGTAACCCCACGAGACACAGTGCCTGTTATTTTTATGATCGATTGCAAATGTAATGGCATTGTCATATTGTCTATGTTTTCCAAATGCATCGATCTCTTTGTACTTATACAAGACAATGATAAGAAGAGACATGTCTTTTAAAGAGACGTGTCTATTCATTAATCTTTATTAATTAAATATGTATATATATATATATATATATATATATATTAATATATAAATAATATCAATTATATGTAAATATCACAATATGATAATAATCCACTTATATAAATTATATGGATATATATATATATATATATATATATAGTAATTATAATACATATTATTATTATTACATATATATC
>MU223997.1:462549-472823 GCA_018584345.1 Thuja plicata | reverse complement strand
TATATATATATAATGTTCCATCTACTATAACATATTATTATAGTAATATCTAAAAGCCTAAATAAAAAATCACGCTCTAATAATAGGTCAAAACATGTATAGATTTTAATCATTATATAACTAATTATGCAATGTTAAATACATTTAGGTTTTATCTTTAATAATCTATTGGTGTATCCCTTGAACCTCCCATAAATACAAGTACTAGTTATATTAACAATTTCATTTTCATTTAATCTTTTTCTTTAAACTCTATTGGCATATTAGATTTGATTTCATCAATGTTAATTGTTACTATCAATATTATAGTTTCTAATTCACACTCTAGTGTCCTTAATCAACTCTAATGTAGTCACAATGTATATTAAAACATGTAACTAAAAACTATTTTGTTTTATATTCTATGAATTTAATCACCAATATAAATTTTGGTAATGTACAATTAACCTTTAAAAAGAGAGGGAGCATGTCCTAGAATATATTTTATTTTAAAAGTTTATAAATTTAAACATTATATTTATATTTTAATTATAGTATTAATACAATATATATTAAAAATACAACCTAGATTTTTTCAAGATTTAAAAAATTACATTTTAAATAAATTCTTTCCCACATTTTTTAAATACATATTTATATAAATTTTGGAAAATTTTCTTGAAATCAAATCTTTAGCATCAAACAATTATATAAAAAAAAATATACCACTTGAAAAATTCCTGTTTATTGAAGCTCTTTTGCAGGGTCGGTGAAACCAGCATGATATTTAAATAAGATATACATTAGACCAATTCAAACCGAGAAAAAATCTAAAAATAAATCGTCACATAAACGTCAAGGCAAGAAAACGTCTGCATTATCTGTAATTACCAGATCTGTCTAGAAAGACCAGTCGTGTGCGTTTGGTAATTCTGAATAATCCATTTTACCACCTAAACTCTTGTTTTTTCACTTCATATGGCTTTACAGCTCATTTAAAAGTGTGTGACGTATTGGATAGGAGTGCACATAAAAAATTCTTTTTGACTTTGCATAGCTGTGAGTATGAAGTTCACGCGCCGACTTTTGACTGTTTCAAACACCACAAGTTGGCCTTTAAAAATCACTTGTTCTTTGCATGATTGACATCGAACAAAATTTCGGCTTGCATGGAAATTGGCATTGAACAAAATTTGGGCTTGCATGGAAACTCGTGATGAGACGTTTGCTTTCATATCGTGTTCTCTACCCACGAACATGACTTTTCAGCAATACGCGCCTGATGCAGGGTGGATAGACAGTACGTAGGCTACTGTTTCATTTTCATTTTGGTGAACTCAATCACATGCTTCATCTGCTTATTCTTCTTATTTACACATCTTGTTATAAAGTTAATTGAACTTTAGTACAATTTTATATAAAAATGAGATAAATGAGGTATTTGGAAAGATAGAGGTACGAGAGACTGTTATGAACAAAAGATTGTTTTGATTTAAAATGTTATATTTTTGTGATATTGTTATTGTGTAGTTTTTTTAGTCAAATTCATTGACCCATGTTTTATGAGTAGTGGTTCACAAGAACCCATCTCTCTCAGAATGAATGGAACACTTAGCACTCATTGCATCTAGGTGATGCTCATAGAGGTGAAGCAAGCACCACTTCCCGGGAGGTCACCCATCCCAGTACTACTCTAGCTTGAGCGTGCTTAACTAGAGAGTTTCCTCCATGATTAAGCATGCTTTGCTTAATTACATTTTTACTAAATTGACATAAATTTTTTTCAAAGTATTAAGAGAATTCAGTGGTTTGAATAATTGTGTTTTGTTTGAATTGTCCTAGAAAAAATTGGGAGGCAAATGCTATTGTACAAAGAAATAAAATAAAAGAATCCTTTATGGGATACAAAGGGTAAAACTATTCCCCACAAGTATTTCTTTTATGATAGAGTAGTATTGTAAAAGAGGAAAAAGACAATATTCTTTGTACAAAGAATAAAATAAAAAAATCTTTTATGAAATAAAAAGGGTGAAGCTATTTTCTAGTACTACTCCCGCTTGAGTGCACTTAACTACAAAGTTTCCTCCATGGTTTAGCCCACTTTGCTTAATTACATTTTTCCTAAATTGACATGACTTTTTCAAAAGATTAAGAAATTCTAGTGGTCTCAATGATTGTGTTCTATTCCAATTGTTCTAGGAGAAAAAACAAAGACGCAAAGGCTATTGTACAAAGAATAAAATAAAAGAATCCTTTATGGGATACAAAGGGTAAAACTATTCCCCACAAGTATTTCTTTTATAATAGAGTAGTATTATAAAAGAAGAAAAGGACAATATCCTTTGTACAAAGAATAAAATAAAAAAATCTTTTATGGAATACAAAGGGTGAAGCTATTTTCCATAAGTATTTCTATCATAATATAATGGTATTGTAAAAAGGGGAAAATGACAAAATCCTTTGAAACTAGAGTAGGAAAGAAATTTTATATGATGTTGTATATGTGGGTATAGATGATTCATAAAATCAATAATCACTTGAACATTTCTAAGTAGGATATAATTGTGAGAGTAGAATTTCAAAAGTTAATTATCGTAATGTCAATTCTATCATGCCTACATTTGAATTCAAGTGAATTATGATCTAAATTCAATTTTTTACAAAATAATAAGTTATTTACATTTGACATAATATTTAAAAACTTTAATATTATAGGGTATGCAATTTGAATATCATGCTATATTTTTTTGACAAAATACTTAAACCTCTTAATTTCTACTTTTGATAGTTTAGAAGCTATATACCACCACAAAACTTGTTGATTGGACATCTTCAAATTTCAAAAAGGAAGTGTATTTTGCAAATTTGAAAAAAAAAAGTTTGACATTTTTTTTTGACTTTGGTACGTTTTGTCTAGAACCTAACCTATACCTAAAATTAACTAAGTCAATTTTAATCTTCAAATCTAACATCAATACAAATAAAATTAAACTCCAAACTAAATTTTAATAAAATTAAACTCCAAACTAATTTTTTAAAAATAGCAAATGTGTCATTTTTATATGAAAAGACACTCAAAGACACTCTTGAGGAAAGTGGGCCAAAACAAAAGGGAAAGGGCATAAACATGCCATTTTCACCAATTTTGGCCACAACCTTATTCAAGTGACGCTCTCACTGGGGCATCCTTTCTCCATTAGAATTTAAAATTTTTACAGACATTTTAAAAAAGAGATGCTCACAAGAAAGTGCATTAAAAAACATTCATATCCGTACGGATACCCATCACACTAAAAAGAAAATAAATATACAAAAATGGGAAAGATACCCTTCTCTTCTTTGTTTCTTCCTTGGCGGTGAATTGATCACCGAGGCGAATTCCAGGCAAACAAAACACCTCAAACCAATTAAATTAATAACAGTAGCTTTCCACCATTAAAATACATTTCCAAATTAATAATAACAATAGTTTTCCACAATATAAATACATTTCCAAATTAATAATAACAGTAGCTTTCCAGCATAAAATACTGTCTCAAATTAACTTCACCGCCACAAGGCGCGTTGTAAATTAATTTGCTTGGATACGGTTGATGGCAACACTTAAAATGTTAACATCACGGTCACGCACGCGATTGGAGCAACTCGCTGTGGGACCCACTGATGACTCTCGATATTCCACGCGTTTTTGGCCATTCTGCATTTTAAAAAGCCCTCTGACTTTTTATGCCTGATTCAATTTTGACCGTTTCAAATACCGCTCAGGAAACCAATCATCTTGCCCGTTAACAGAATATGCTGGCACTATATGCGCCGTCGTTAACTGCACTAGATCCTTCTGTATTCCGCCAAAGGCCAGCTGATTCCACCCAATAACTGCCACGATCTCTTTAAACTACCATTAAGCTCAAATTGTTTATAATTCTATTTAAAATATAGTTGTATTATTATATTGTATTTAATATTAAATTATTATTGTTTTTGGATGTGTAGTGGTCAGGTTTAAATATTATATTCCGTTGGGGAAATGGTTGGGTTCGGCTCACAGGCCTTGTGTCTTTGTTGGGCCGTTGAACTCGTGAGTTTGAACAAGGGAAGTGTGGGGATGAGGTCTGGCCTTGTGCCTTTGTTAGGCCATTGAGCTCGCAAGTTTGAACTAGTGAGGTGTGGGGATTAGGTCCAAACCTTGTGCCTTTGTTAGGTTGTTGAGCTCGCGAGTTTGAACAAGTGAGGTGTGGGGATGAGGTCCAGACCTTGTGCCTTTGTTAGGGCGTTGAGCTCGCGAGTTTGAACAAGTGAGGTGTCGAGATGAGGTCTAGGCCTTGTGACTTTGTTAGGTATTTGAGCTTGTGAGTTTGAACAAGTGAAGTGTGGGGATGAGGTCTAGGCCTTGTGACTTTGTTAGGCAGTTGAGCTCGCGAGTTTGAACAAGTGAAGTATGGGGATGAGGTCCAGGGCTTGTGCCTTTGTTAGGTCGTTGAGCTCGCAAGTCTGAACAAGTGAAGTGTGGGGATGAGGTGAAAGGCCTTGTGCCTTTGTTAGGCCGTTGAGCTCGTGAATTTGAACAAGTGAAGTGTGGGGATGAGGTTGTCTGTTTGTGGCCTCACGAGTTCATAGCTAGAGATCAAAAATGTTACAGGAAAGTATATCATGCTAGCATCATAAAAATATTGAATTATTATTATGTATTCATGTTATTATAATTTTATTATTAAATAATAGCTATGAAAACTGGCTCTTGACTTTAAAGGGATAGAGAGAATTTAATTACCGAAAAAATTGTGTGTGCAGTTTTTTGGCTGTCTGAATGGGAACTTGGTGTAAGATGTCCGATGGAGCAGATTTTGGAACAAGTACAGTAATCAGCAGTACTCCGTTCGATTCGAACCCTGGTTCTTTTACTCATCTGCTCACAAGCTCTGGCACTGCCATTTACGAGGATGATTTTTTCCTGGGAGGAATATGTGAAACTTCTGTGCAGAATCCTTTTCACAACCCAACTTTCTTCTCCATGAACAAACAAGGGTGTGATAAAATCCTTCCCAAAACAGAACAGGAACCGACTACTTCTGAGAATACTGAATCTGTAGATTGTAAAACACACAAGGATCCCCCCAGTTTAACCAAGCTAGGGCCATGCACTACTAAAAAAAGGTTGGTATGCTTTGCATTTTTCTATCTGTAATAAAAAGGGCTCTCTCAATTTTCATTTTCATTTTTCAATCCATTGATTCATCGGTCTCGTTTTCAGGAAGAGCCTGCAAAGAAGAATTATGCAAATTCCCATGGAAGAAGGATCGTGGAACAAACAGGGCGGCGCCGGCGTTCCTTCCGATCATTGGTCATGGCGTAAATATGGGCAAAAGCCCATCAAAGGCTCGCCTTACCCCAGGTATTTTACTTCTTTTACCATATTTTCTTACCAAAAAGATTCAAGATTGCAGCTTGAATCTTGAAAAACAAATGAACCTTGTATGGAATGCAAGATCTGAAAGAAACACAGATAAATTGTTCTATAGAGTTAAGAGAATATAAGAATTTTTAGTCAACTGATCAAACATCTGAATTACAATTATCTAACTATATAAAGATCTCAGAACAAAAGAAATTTGAACTTAAAACTAAGGTATTCCACTAAATATTCCACCAAGATCCAATTTTTATGGAAGTTTGGATGAATGAATTACAAGTCTTATTATATAGAAATCTTCCATATATTCAAAGACTCCTAAAACTAAAACTAGAAAACTAAAAACATGGAACTATGTGAATGGAAGAAATTACTAAATATTCCACCAATATCCAATTTTTATGGAAGTTTGGGTATTGTTGAATTGATGATGAATGAATTACAAGTCTTATTATATAAAAATCTTTCATATATTCAAAGACTACTAAAACTAGAAAACTAAAAACATGGAACTATGTGAATGGAAGGAATTACTAAATATTCCACCAAGATCCAATTTTTATGGAAGTTTGAGTATTATAGAATGGATGAAATGGTGAAACAGGGGGTACTACAGGTGCAGTAGCTCAAAAGGATGCCCGGCAAGAAAGCAGCTTGAGCGGAGTTTCAGAGATCCAAGCATGCTTCTCATCACATACACTCAAGAACACAACCATGCCTTGCCCGCTCCTCGAGGCGCCCATGCACAAACTCCAATGTCTTCGGTTCTTCCCCACACTTCAGATTCAGACAATCATCATGATTCACAGTCCCCACCGAATGAATCCCAAGAAGAAAAACACAGACCCAATTCTGAAATTGTGGACAGTTCGATCGAGGAGGGGGATGCAAATAATCTTGTGAGCAGTTCGATTGAGGAGGGGGATCCATATAATCATGTGGTGGACGACAATTTATTTGCAGATTTTGGGGAACCTCCAGAATTGGATTTCGGTAATCATTCTGAGGAGGAAGAGGGTAGTACAATGGTCGATCCATTTAACCTCTTCGATTGGTCCTTTTCTACTACTGAATGGCCCAATTCATGATCAGTGTTTCGAATTTTGGCTACATCACTCTGTAAAACTGCTGTTCATCGATCTCTTCTTTATAATTATCTGTGGGAATCGGCTGTGGACTTGATTTTGCCCTCATTTGCATCCATTTGGTTTCAATTTGTAAAAATCTTGTCCTGGTGTAAGACATTTTCTTTCATACGGCATCTCCCCAGAAGGATTAAGCATTTTTTTTTATGATGAAAAGAGATTTCCTCCCACTGTTGATCTTTTCTATGGATGGACATTAACACTCTCTAGGTAGAAAGAGACCAATGGTGAGCCAAAGTGTTATTAAGATAGAGTTTCATATACATAAATTCTTAAAATTATGACTGGACTAGGCCAAGCAAATAAATAGTTGCTTTTGTTGGAGAACTTCATTGTTTAAGCTAAAGCGATGTTTTAGAAAGTTGAAAGGTAATTTTCTGTTTTGGGAAAGACAAATTGGGAATTGTATTAATCAATGTTTAGAAAACTAGAAAATGTGGTTTTTTAAAAATGAAAGTTTTCCTCATTTTGTTTGTTAACTTCAATAAGGTAAGTATTGTAAGAAATGGAGATGAAACTCTTCAATATGGTGGATTGGTGGACTAGTTGTTGAAGGAGATCAATAATGAATATCAACATTTAGTAGTTGTAGGACTCCTTTTTTTTAAGTTTTGGATGATAGTGCTCCTTAATACTTTTTGTAGACACGGTTATTGGAAGGTATTCAAGAGGTCACAATGAAGTTGATATCAAAATGATTCAGATGCATCAAATTTCCATAGTCCATCATAATTAGTTTGTAGCTTCTAGATTTTGACCGTGTTAACATTTTTTCCATCAACGTTTCAGATCACACTATATTATCCCTCCTCTCTTTCTTTCTCTCATCTCGAAGATGGATCATGGAGTGTGATCTGAAAAGTTGATGGAAAAAATATTAACACCGTCAAAATCAAGAAGCTACAAACTAATCAAAATGATTGTTATTTTTTTAATGCAATATGATGTCTAAAGGATTTAAATACATCTAATGTAGCAAGTAAGGATGTGATGAAATCTTTCATTTCCAAAAGTATTAAATGGAGAGAAGACTCCAATCCTCTCTTTAGGTAAAGATGTCCTTCATAATGAAGAGAAGTTTACAAATAGAAATTTATTGTAAAGATTTAATTCTCCGTGGCCCAAGCTAGTTACTCATGAATTGAAAGAACTTGGTCTAAGAATATTAGAGGTGCAATAGAGATATATTCTAGTGTCTCAAGGATTTTTATGCTACTATATCAAATAACAAAAGATAGAACTTATATCTAAGAGAATTTTAAGCCCTTGTTTCTTGCATTTAATTTCATGGAAAAGTCTTTTTCAATTACATTTGTATGAATTAGTATAACTTATATCTTATGATGGAGATCGGAGTGGATACATTCATTCAATGTGTAGGTGGTTCCAACTAAATGTTTTACTATCAATATAAAATATTTATGGTTTGATTTACTCATGGTAAATTAAAATCTATGTGAGGTTCAAAATCTAAGAAGGGTTATCTTAAGAGATATGGATAACAATAGAAGATAAAATTTTGGAAGTAAGTGATCTGCATTATAAAAACATTTCATTTTTCTATAAAAGATTTTTTTAGTAAGACATATTGTAGCTGATTTTAAGAACGATAAACCCAAATCATCAAGGCAAACAACATGGTGGCAAGGTGCATGCTTTTTCCAAATTTATCTATAAAACAAGTTGTGCCTCAATATCTGAAGGATTTAGATGATTTATAAAGTATAAATGTGTGTTGCTTACCAAAAACTTGTAGAAAAATGAGGTATATCTACCTCCTTCGTCATGACCAAAATAATTTAAAATGATTAGATCTCCTTAAGCCTAGGATAAAAAGATAGAGGGAATATATTCAAATAAAAGAAAAGAAATTATTGATCTAGCAAGTTATAGAGGCTCATCAGAGGTGGTAAATACAAACAGGGACACATACATAGTATTGTGACCAAAGTTGCCTATGCAATCTTTTGGTGGATTTTTAGATGTCTCATGGCCTTCTAATATAAGAAATGATGAGGAGTGAGAGGTAGGAGCTACTTCATCCAAGAGTTCTTGTCAGTTTTAATTAATTAATCTTTGTTTTATTCACTCACCTATTATACTATGAAGAATATGAGGTAACTAGAGGTTGTACAAAAGCCAAGAATGAGGGATTAACGGTATATGGTCAATAGATTATATTTAGGGATTTATATATGCAATGTCTACTTGGTCATAGGCTTATATTTTTTATATCTTACACATGTTTTCTAGGTCTAGTATTATTTTCAAAGGGACATGTCCATAAATTAAACCCTAATATTTTAGTTAAAAATATTGGCTAGTTGAGATATAGGGCTTCAAATGTAAAGACAATAACAAGAAATATAAAACAAGGCAAGTGAGCATGGGTAACAATCGAAAAATAGTTATTAGACACATGTCAATACATGAATACTTGTTAAAATTTTATGAGTGGGGCATTAATTAACCTATAGTGAAAGATAAAACTGTAGTGAAAGATAAAATTGGGAAGAACCATCCCCAAAGAAAATATTCTCAAGGCTTCCAACTCTTTTTGAGAAAAAGAATCTACAAAGACTAAACAACCTTGAATGTCCCACTTTAGTGGGTTGACAAGATGGAAGGATCCCTCTACTTTTGTGTTAAGTATATAGAACAAATGTTTTTGAAAAATCATGATAATTTTTAAGAGAACAGTGTCTTTGATGATTAAAAGCAGAGTAATGAGAAATATAGATTTGGAGGACTCATGGTCTCGGGTTCGACTCTCACCTGGTTTCTACCGATGATCTGGCTTGCGGGTGGCTTCGCCATCCTCTAAAGACTATTCTCGTCTCAGCTCGCCCTTAATACTGAAGATATGGAATGCTGGGTCATCAAGCTACCCAAAAAACAGAGATATATAAATTGGTGTAATTTCCTGATATAAGTTATCGCTACAAAAAGCTGTATGATTCTTTCTTAGAATATAGCATTAAGATCCAAATGAAGTTAGTCATCTTCCCCATTATTCCAACTGAACCTAAGGAAGACTGTGCGAAGCTTCTCGAAGACTCGTCCAAACTATCATTTTGTAAATGAGTTGAAAAAGTATCCAAACCTGGAAGTTTCCTCCTCAATCAATAATAATCAATAACGGTTGTGGACACAAAATAAATTTGGTGAAAAGAGAAAGTAGAGCGAAGCTTACAAATATCTTTTAAAACCTTAGCATCTTTCACAAGATTTGCAAAATTCTTCAGCGGAAATAAATGCTTTAGCCGGCGAGAAAGGATATTGACTTTGACCAACTAATTATGTGGAACTTGCTTTCCCACTAAATCGAGCGTTTTGTGAACATTTTTTCACTTTTAATGGTGGACATCATTTTACGGCAGGGATTTATGTACGCGCACAATTAATTTGTTTATAAATGTTCTGAAAAAATAGAGGAGACATCTAAGGAATTGGTGGCCATCCATTAGACAAAGGTGGCAAGTAGAGAGGTTCATTCTATTTTTGTTTGGGATGTTTTTTTCCTATAAATTATCAATATTAGGGGAGAGGACCCAGTAGTTGAACACGTTTCAATGGTTGTGATAGTAGTTCTTAACTTAATACCCATAGTTGCTGATTTAATATCTAATATTTTTGACAACATTGTACCAATGGTTGTGACTTTAAAGTTGTTTTTGCTAATCATGACTACCCATAATTGAATGAAATGTACCCTTTGTTCTAAAAAGCAGCCAATAGTG
>MU223997.1:418480-443752 GCA_018584345.1 Thuja plicata | reverse complement strand
TTTCTATCGATATAATTGCTGTCAAATTTTGAATTCGGTAAGTAATTATTAGTTATTTTCCAATTGAGTTACCTCTAAAGTGCTGATTTATATACTGATTGAAAAATGGCTATAACTTTCAGACGGTGTAACATTTTTGAAAACCAAAAAATGCGTCACATTCTATGCTTTGCCTACTATAAGAAAAAAATTTATTTTTTTGAATTTGGTAAATTTTTCAATGAGTTAAGGTGGTCAGACACAGGAGTTTTCTTATTCTGAAAATGTTGTAGCAGATAATTCATAATTAATTATTTTTTTAGCATAAAATTACACAAAATATGCGTCACATCCAGGAAGGAGTCTACTACTTATATATAAAATCTTATAAAAAAATATTATCATTTGATTATGATTAAGGTGGTCAGACATACACCTACTTCTTATTTTTTTCCTGAAATTTTTGTACTGCTGCATTGAAATCTGTACTTTTCACCAATCATATTAACTTTTTTTCAGAAAAAGGCCTAATAGTTTAGAAACTACATTCAATTTCCTACAGATTCTATTCTTACAACTTTTTGATATTAAGTTGATAGCCAGTTCAAATTTTCACGTCAAGTTGACTAACCCTGATTTTGCTGATTTTTCATTGCCACTTAAGAGCATAGTTTGACCCCACATGATCTTGCACATACCCTTAGTATACATAAATTCTTAAATTTAAAATGCATAGCTTAGAGAAAGACATAGACTTGTTTCAAACTCACCTTGTTTGAGAAAAACTCTAGATTTTGAAGTATGAATTGCAAAGGGAATCAAGAACTGACTTTTAAGTCCCCCATGCTGCCTTCCTCACTACTTCATGAGCTTCATAAAATAGGCCCAGTGTCTCTTCCTAGAATACTTTCTCATTTATAGTCCACCTCATTGTCTGTCTCTGAACATTTATAATCCATTTGCCAAACATATCTTTTTTCTCGACCCAACACCTCCCTGTAGTTTCATGGGGTCCAACCAGAAATAGAGATAAAGAGAACCCCTCCTAATGATGGAGAAGAGAAGCTGTAGGGAAATGGAAATATGACCATGTAATTTTCTTAACAATATAATATGTAGCCACCTACTACGTTATGTGCCAAAGAAACCATTTCCCAGCACATTGCATGTCAGCGAGCCCATGCATGTCCATGTTGTAAATTTGACCTATATGCAAAAGAATGTGTCTTGTTTGAATATAGAGTAATTTGAGTTCAAATGGTACATCATTTGAGATTTCGTATTGAAATGAAGTCTACCCATCTTCTTTAATAAAGCATCATAAGCATTATCTTGCATCATTTCAACTACGGAATAATAATAATTTAAATGCATATTTAGTAATAACTTTGAAATTATGAGAGTTGAGAGTTTGTGGTTATTTTGTGAAATCTTTGATTGATCATGGAGGAAGTGGGGTGTCTATTGGTATTTGTGAGAGAATTTTTTGGAGAAAGGAGGTAAACCTTTGGGAAGTTTATACCTACTATTTGCTTTCAGATTTACCAGCATTTCCATTTGGAATTTGGTGGGTGGGTTGCAAAGTTCTGGGTGTTGAACATAAAGATATGGAAGCAATTTTGATTTGAACACCATTAAATAATTGCAGGCATCTAGGGGTGAGGTGAAGATGAAGCGTTTGAAGAAGATATTCATGATTAATGCCCCCAGTTCCTGGCAATGTGTGGAAATTATTTTGGGTTAGGAATTTATAAAAACATACCACTTCATCAGGACAAATATCAACATCTCTTCGGCTTTCTTTGTATGGGTGTTACAATTAGGATCTAAGGAGGAGACTTTGAGAGTCATGCAAGTGTGTGTGAATCCTTACTGGGCTAGAGGAATGATACCAATCCTTGCAATGAAAAAACTTGGAGTGGGTTTGAGAGCAGAGCACGATCACAGAAAAGTTGTGGAAAGAGCCACCGTCAACTTCAAGCCTTTTTTAGTATGGAGTTTGTGACAGAAAAGGAAGTGTGAATCTCAGAGGCAAAGGGAGGATGGGAAATGCTTTTGGAGTTATCAGACTTGTAAGATTCAGATTCATTCCATGGAGATTGGAGTGCATAACGACCGTCCCATAAGAAAAATAAAGGAAATCCAAGGAATGCAAAATTGACACACAAAAATGGCTGGATATGCAGTATATAATAGATGAATACTCTCTTCAAGTCCTTAATGAGTAAAAGCTAACTCAGAAAAAACCTCTATATTAGATTTTTTCCCTCATTTGAGATATTAAATCTCAACACCTAAGCACTAAAGAATGCTTATAAGGAAACCCAATTTCAAGGGATGATTGTAGAGAAGATAAAGATAGAGATAGAGGGAGAGATGGGAGAAGAAATATGGGGATGTAGAGATTAAAAGGTATAGGAAGGGGGAGATGGAGAGAGATGGTTAGATAGAGAGAGGGATATGTGTCTAGTTATGGAGGGGAGATAGGAAGATAGAGATAGAGATAGAGATGAATATAGAGTGAGAGGATGGGAAAAAAATAGATAGAGAGATAGAGCTATATTGAGAGGTAAAGATAGAAATAGATCTAGGGAGATATAGAGGGAGACATAGAGAGGGAGAGATAGAGGGGAAGGGGTAGAAAGAGATATATGGTGAGATAGATTCACAGAGAGATAAAAAGATATAGAGAGGATGAGGGGGAGACACAAACAAAAGGACAAATACTTAGTTGACCTTCCATACCTCTACGTCGTACCCATTGCACACTAAGGTGTGATTGCTAGTAGATAAAATAATAAATTAGAGAGGAATACCTTGTTTGGTTTAAAATTACTAACACTCATGGGCCCCTAACTATGATGAAGGAAATACAAGTGAATGATAATGCATCCTAAAATTTGGTTATGGACGATGAGATGGTTGCATTGAAGAAGAATGATGCGTGGAACTTGATTTAATTATTGAAGGGGATAAAGTTTTTGGGTTATAAATAGGTGTTCAAGAAGAAGTATTTTAGATGAGATCATTAATAAGTATATAGCAAGATTGGTTGAGAAAGGATGTCCCCAAGTTGAGGAAATCAATTGAGGTGAGATGAACTTTTCTTTTAATTGTTAAGGTGACATCCATTCGATTCTTATTATATGTTGCAACAACTTTTGATCTTAAGATTGAATAACTTCATATGTGTGTGTATGCGCGCACACACACACACACATTTTAATAGAATGTTGAGGAGATAAGTTGGAGATTTTTTTGATGAGAGATGACCCACTTACTATTATTATTTGATTACTACTTGATTTAATGTATAAAGTTTTATTATTTATTTTACGTATAAGATTTAATTTTATATATAATATGATAAACACCAATTCAAATTGTAAACATCTTTAATTATTTTACATAGAAATTGTAAATGTGTGTTGAAATTATTAATTGACACACCTAGAATTAGTTTAGATGATTTAGTGTTTTAGTAAAATTATTTTTGAAATTCTCTCTCTTGGATATGAAATTCTTCACTTCCTTCATCGATCTTCTACCTGATTCACATCCTTAGACCAGGATCACAATCCTCTTAATAATTTCTTCTTAGTCCAAGAACCTACAAATCTTGTGCATACCTTTATTCATGATATTCTTATGTAGTGTACATCTCTAATTTGATAAGGGTACAATTAAACCCCTACAATGGTGGTTAGTGGCTATAACATATACATAATAATAGTAATTGTTGGTACTTGCACAACATGCCCTAATTGTTGCAAGGAATTAAAGAACCCCTCTTTTCAATATGCTCTTGCCTTCAAATGATTTTATGTTGCCTCCACATCCATACCTTAAACTTTTAACAAATATTCATAATATTGTTCATAATTAATATATGAGAGTTAATTTTTTTGAATTGCATATCAATTACATTTATCTTGCTCATTTGAGCATCAACATGGGACCGATATAGGCTCCTTACTAGCGCACACACACTAGAAATCACCCACGGAAGACCAAGACTGGAAATTGAACTTGGGCCTCCATAATTAAACCCAACAGTTTATCTAATTAAACTCAACTCCTTGAGCTAGAGTGTTAATTTTTTTTATATATTATAGATCGTTTACAAATCTTATGCTCATTTGAGCATTACAAACTTTTTTATTCAACCATCAAACTAAGACAAACACGAGCTCCTTACGAACAGCCATACTAGAAACGACGAATGGAAGATCAAGAGTCACAACTTATAAATCAACCTTTTTACTATGAGACAAATACAACCAATGGAAGACCAAGAGTCACAACTTAGAAATCCACAATGATGCCTCTCTTGGGATTTGAACCAGGGTCTCCACAATGAGAACTCATTGCTTCAACCAACTAGGCTAAACCCCTTCGACGTTAATTTTAGATCTATACTCTCTCTTTATTTAATTTATGTCTCATGACAAATTCCCTCACTTTATAATGCTAAAATTGCATCTAATTTGTTCTTTAGAGTTTCGTATAGGTAGCCTTTGCTTTGAACTGATGGCCTTTATGTTTTAATCACATGTTGAGTTCTTATACCTTATCATAAATCTTTTACGTGACTGCTCATAACAAAGAGGTAACTAGAACCGAGTGACACTTGATCTAATAATATAATCATATTGTAGGTACCTAGATGATAATTCAAATCTCCTTAAAAAAACAAAAAAGATAACTACTAACTAGCTCTATAAACATAGTCATAAAGATTAACTTGGCCTATTATGGTGCATTCCCCATATCTCACAAAACACATAGGCCATCCCTATATATGAGGGTTGATCTTCCACTCTATTAATGGATTGTTACATGTACCATGTACTTGAAATGACAAAATGTATTGACATAAATTTAGATTTAACCATCAATAAATAAATTTAGATTTAATCATAGATTTGTGCCATTTCTTGGTATCAAGTTATCGCTAGAAAAAGTTGTATGCTTCTTTCATAGAATATAGCAGTAAGATCCAAGGGCCCGTTTGGGTGCTAGAATACCATATCCTAGATATGGTCAATTCAGGAAAATGTTGCATATTCAAGAAGATGATTATCCTCAAAATGAAATCCGGAATATGGTCTGACACATTTGGTTCACCCGGAAGATGAATGAGAAGATGCATAAGGAATTTTAACTCTTTATTTTTTAATTTCTTTGAATATGGTGTGTATATATACACACATGCACACATGTGTATATATACATATATACATGTGTGTGTATATACACATGTATATATATACACACATGTGTATATGTGTATATACACACATGTATACACATATACATGTATACACACATGTGTGTGTATACACACACATATACACATATTTGTGTACATATACACACATACACACGTGTGTTTATACACACATGTGTGTATAAACACATACAAGTGTGTATCCATGTATACACACATACACACGTGTGTATACACATATACACACATTTATGTATATATACATACATATACACACGTGTGTATATATACACATATACACACCATACGTATACACATACAAGTGTGTATCCATGTATACACATATACACACACACATTTGTGTATATATACACATATACACACATGTGTATATACACACATATACACACACTATAAATGTGTGTATATATATAGACATATACACATGTGTGTATATACACACACCATACATGTGTGTATATATACACATACATATATGTATATACACACATGTACACATGTGTATATATACACACACATGTATATATACACATGCATATATACACACGCGTGTATATACACAGATGTATATATATATAGCAATATAATATACATCTTTATAGTCACGGATCCCACGAAATATTAAATTTGTTTTTGTAAAAATTGGAATTGGAATTCGAAATTCCAATTCCACCTATTTAGGTGGAAGATGATATTCCCATTTTGGGGGCATAATGAGAATTTCGGAATTCCAATTCCATTTTTTTCCAAAGACCCAAACATGAAATTTGGTATTATCCAGAATTAGATAATGCCAATTCTGGTCCAATTCCTGCTACCAAACGAGCCCCAAATGAAATCAGTCATCTTCCCCATTATTCCAACTAAACCTAAGGAAGAATGTGCGAAGCTTCTCGAAGACTCGTCCAAACTACCATTTTGTAAATGAGTTGAAAAGTATCCAAACCTGGAAGTTTCCTCCTCAATCAATAATAATTAATAACGGTTGTCGACACAAAATAAATTTGGTGAAAAGAGAAAGTAGAGCGAAGCTTACAAATATCTTTCAAAACCTTGGCATCTTTCACAAGATTTGCAAAATTCTTCAGCAGAAATAAATGCTTTAGCCGGCGAGAAAGGATATTGGCTTTGACCATCTAATTATGTGGAACTTGCTTTCCCACTAAATCGAGCGTTTTCTGAACATCTTTTGACTTTTAATGGTGGACATCATTTAACGGCAGGGATTTATGTAGGCGCACAACTAATTTGTTTATAAATGTTCTGGAAAAATAGAGGAGACATCTAAGGAATTGGTGGCCATCCATTATCACACAATTTTTTGAGATCCATTAGACAAAGGTGGCAAGTAGAGAGGTTTATTCTATTTTGTTTGGGATGTTTTTTCCCCTAAATTATCAATACTAATGAGCTTTGAATTGTGACCAAGGTAAAAAGATGAATGACAACACATTTCTAAAATATGTTCGTAATGGTTGCATTTGAGAAGATTGACACTTGGGAATATGTTTCTTGTTTGTAAATGTTTTTTAAAAAGAAATTGTATTTAAATGGTAACAATCAAAAGTATAAAATAAGATTAGGAGAGACGGTTAAGTGGTTGAGTATCTTAAGTGAATTGATAACCTTTATGTTCTAATCACATGTTGACTTTTGGTACCTTATTACAAATCTTTGAAGTGATTTCTTATAGGAGAAAGGTAAATAAATTCAATAATTCGTATGAATTCAAATGGATTGTGGAAATCTGCTAATGTTAAGGTAAATAAAGCTGATAGACACTTGGTCTAATAATATAGCAATATTGTAGAGCCCTAGATGATAATTTAAATCTCCTTAACAAACCAAAAAGATAACTAGCGACCAGCTCTACAAATGTATTGATAGAGATTTACTTTGCCAGCTATAATATATTCCCCTATATTTCACAAACCACATATGTCATCCCTATATATGAAATTTGATATGCCACTCTAACAAGAATGCGACTGTTCTCCACACAAAATAACACATCTATACAAAAACTAAAATTTACATACCATTACATTATTTTCTTTTCTATAGAAAATAGCCAAAACTCTCTACCAATAAAGTGCTAAATGTCCCATGTGCCATAAAATAACACAATGTATTGTTATATATTTCCTAACATATGAGGCAGCAAGTTAACAAGTGAATAGGTACTAGATTAGCTACTCAGAGTTCCATGGCAATGAGAAACTCTTAAAACACTCATGTGGGGCTCCATTATCAAGGATCAATAATACCTAGGTGTCAAATGATGCAAGTTTGGTGAGACTCTTATTTTCATTTGTTGAGAACTGGATGCATAATTATCACTTTAGTTTTTTGGCTGCGTGTCATTTATAAAACCAAATGGCCAAAAGTGGGTAATTGCATCTTTTCCTTCCACATTTACACCTACCATTAGATCTTCCGCAATTATGCCTTTTAGTAGTTGAGGTTTACAATCAAAACATACCAATGTGTATCTTCGCTACCTTGTCAAGCTTTGATTGGCTAAGCAGGGATGAATAGTTTTCAAAAGGAGCAGTATAATAAAAATTAAATAACCAAATCAAAGTGCCCCACTATACAATCATTTGACCTATTCAATAAAGCGAGTAAAATGTGGTTCTATGTAATTTAGCCCTGCAAGGAATTGAATTATAGCCCCCTTATTGACTCTGGTTGCAACTCGAAACCATTAAAATTGGGCTGTATGTGCAAAGCACACAGTAATATTATTGGTAATTATCTTAAACATTGTCCTTTCACCTTTTTATCGATGCTGAAGTGTGATAATTATCCATTGTTGGTGTTAAACAAAGCAGTAACATTTGCATACCACCTAGCCCATTGCGTGCCATCGTGTCATGCCACGTGTGTATAGGCGTGAATAAATATGACGTTTTTCAATGGATATCATATTAATTTGAGCAATTCCTCTTATAAAATGCTGTGGGCAAAAACTAGGCTTCAAGAAAGACGAGGAATTATAAAGAAGAAATAGTATTAAAATGCAAATGAAACAAGGTAGATATATCTTCTCCAAGAGGCCAACTGAATTGAAGGAAGAATGTGGGAAGCTTGGTCAATGAATAATAATAACGATTGTACATAAAAATGAATTTGATGAAAAGGGAGGCTAGGTATATCTATAAAAGCCATATCATCTATCACAAGATCTACAAAATTCTTCAGCGGAATTAAGCTTTTTGCCGGCAAAAGAGGATATTAGTTTTGACCATCAAATTATTCGCTACTAACTCTTCCTCCCAAATCATAGTCATGACATAGGCAACAGACCGACTAAACGCTTTGACTTTTATTAGCTGACATCATTAACAGTAGGGTTTTACGTAGGTTTACAACTAAATTTTATTTTTTTGGTAATCTAGAGGTATCCTCATGACCCAGCTTAACGACCCAACATCTCGTATCTTGAATACCATGGGCGAGCTGAGGCGAGACTAGTCCTCAGGGGATGAAGCAAGCCGCCCGCAAGCCAAGTTATCGGTAGAAAGCGGGTGAGAGTTGAACCCGAGACCATGAGTCATCCACCCACAACCTCATACCAACTCTACTACCCGTGCGGGCTGAAGTAGTGGCCATTATTGCAGACTTAGTAGTGTCTCTTACCATTCCATATAACAAATATGGAGTTTTGAATGGGAAGAAAAACCCTCACCTCAACATCTTTGAGTTTTTGGAATGCAAGTGTCGTGGATGTCTCTAAGGGGAAGTAGTCAACGTTAGGTTATAACATGATGAAGTGTATTTTTATGAGTAATGATGGTGGTGTGAAACAGTATACGCTTTGCAATTTTGTGATTAAAAAAAATGTTATATAGTTAGAATGTGATTTTTAAAGAGGCCAAACTTTCTCTTTCATAAGAGCAACCAAATTTGTAGTGTGAAGTCTACAACGCAATTAAAATCAAAGATTAGGTCTACTACAAATAAGGATGAACCAAAAGTTCATCATGGACCTCATTAAGTTGATAGTACATAGAGCTCAAAGACTTTAGAGGGGGAAGAACTTTCACCTAAACTTGTCAAGAAATTAATTATAGATAAAAGAAGCAATTAAAGAGGAATACCTTGTTTGGTTTAATGAGAAATATTTTCTCCTAAATTACTAGCACTGATGAGCCCCTAACTATGATGAAGGCAATACAAATGAATGATAATGCATCCTAAAATTTGGTTAGGGATGATGAGATGGTTGCATTGAAGAAGAATGATGCGTGGAACTTGATTTAACTATTGAAGGGGAGAAAGTTTTTTGGTTGTAAATAGGTGTTCAATATTTTTTTTATAGATGACATCATTAATAAGTATATAGAAAGATTGGTTGTGAAAGGATGTCCCAAAGTTGCGGAAATAGATGAACATTTATTTTAGTTGTTAAGGTGACATCCATTCAATTCTTATTATATCTTGCAACAACTTTTGATCTTAAGATTGAAGAACTTCAGATGTGTGTGTATGTGCACACACACACATTTTAATAGAATGTTAAGGAGATAAGTTGGAGATTTTTTTGGTGAGAGATGACCCACATACTATTATTATTTGATTACTATTTGATATAATTTATAAATTATTATTATTTCTTTTACGTATAAGATTTTATTTATAGATAATATGATAAATACCAATTCAAATTGTAAACATCTTTAATTATTTTACATAGAAATTGTAAATGTGTGTTGAAATGATTAATTGGCACACTTAGAATCAGTTTAGATGATTTAGTGTTTTAGTAATATTATTTTTGGAATTCTCTCTCTTGGATATGAAATTCTTCACTTCCTTCATCGTCCTTCTACCTCATTCACATCCTTAGACCAGGATCACAGTCCTTTTAATAATTTCTTCTTAGTCCAAGCACCTACAACTCTTGTGCATACCTTTTGTCATGATATTCTTACAAGTGTACATCTCTAATTTGATAAGGGTACAATTAAACCCCTACAATGGTGGTTAGTGGCTATAACATATAAGCAATAATAGTAAAATTGTTGTTACTTGCACAACATGCCCTAATTGTTGCAAGGAATTAAAGAACCCATCTTTTCAATATGCTCTTGCCTTCAAATGATTTTATGTTGCCTCCACATCCATACCCTAAATTTTTGACAAATATTCATAATATTATTAATAATTAATGTATGAGTGTTAATTGTTTTTGAATTGTATATCGATTGCATTTATCTTGCTCATTTGAGCATCAACATGTGATCAATATAAGCTCCTTACTAGCACACACACTAGAAATCACCCACATAAGACCAAGAGTGGAAATTAAACTTGGGCCTCCATAATTAAACCCCAACATTTTATCTAATTAAACTAAACTCCTTGAGCTAGAGTGTTAATTTTAGATCTATACTCTCTCTTTATTTAATTTATGTCTCATGTGACAAATTCCCTCACTTTATATTGGGGTAAAAGCACAATAATTTGTCACCCTTTTATAAAGGAAAAGGCTAACAAAATCAAAGTTGTTCAACTTCAATAGTATTAAAGTGACATTTATGTTTCGAATTTGAAAATTATGTAAACTAAATAAATATCTTAAAATGGATGAAGTTTATGTTTAATATTTTTAATAATTTTTTGAATAAAAATTTATATGTTTTTATAATTTTTAAAGATAATTTTTCAGTTGCTAAAAAATGTTGAAAATTAGGGGTCTAGTTCCCACCAAAATATTATATGTAAATAAACATTTTTTACCCTAATTTTAAAATATGTTATAGATGACATATATACCTAGTGCGTGAAGAAATAAAAATTGGTTTGTGACCTATATTTTCTCTTTTATAACAATTCAAATTCCAACTCAGCTGAAATCGACAGTTTTCATCTCCCGCCATATATTTCATAACAAATCTATCCCAATCAAAAAAATAAATATATATTCTTGAAGAGGACTCTCTCCTCTAGTGCACCATATGTTTTTCAAATTTATTTAATATGATTTCCTATTTTGTTTCTTTCTCCGAATCACATCTCCTTGATTGTTAAAATACCTAATTGTAATATTTTTTATTACAATAGAATATGTCTAATTAAAACACTATAAAATTTATATGAGGATATTCTTGACTCTTATCTCTACAAAAGGGTATTTTTGTATTTTTTTTTAAATATCATTAAAAAGACTAAGAAATATTGAAACATCACAATTTCTGAAATAATTTTATTTCTATGGTAATTGGATTTAAAGTGGTATAAAACATGCATTTAAAAGACATTTCCAATTGGAAAAGTTAAAGCACTTATCTAACTTATCTCTAATGAATCTAGCTAGACCATATGTTTGACCAAAATTAATTTTTAGTTAGAAATACTAAAATTCAGTTGTGCTGATAAGTTAGCCTAAAAGGTGTCACCTGATTATGCTTTTACCCATTGCTAAAATTGCATCTAATGTTTTCCTTAGAGTTTCGTATATGTAGCCTTTTCTTTGAACTGATGGCCTTTATATTTTAATGACATGTTGAATTCTTATACCTTATCATAAATCTTTTAAGTGATTGTTCATAACAAAGAGGTAACTAGAACCGAATGACGCTTGATCTAATAATATAACCACATTGTAGACACTTAGATCATAATTCAAATCTCTTTAAAAAATAAAAAAGATAACTACTAACTCTAATCACCTGAAATTGGTCTAGTAAAGCAAGAGCCCCTAATCTCGAAAAATTGACCCTAAAGCTTAATCAAATAGGATAAAGTCCTAATCAAAGGAATTGAATCTTATACTAGACCTGATTATGCGTGTAATTGAATCTATAGGCTTGCATAATTAAATTAACTAGCTCTATAAACATAGTCATAAAGATTAACTTGGTCAACTATGGTGCATTCCCAGATCTCACAAAACACATAGGTCATCCCTATATATGAGCTATCCATGGTTTGTTACATGTTCCATTTACGTTGAAATGACAAAATGTATTGACATAAACTTAGATTTAACCATCAATTTTGTTTTGGCTATCTGGCACTGTAGGATCCTCATATTTCCTAACATATGAGGCAGCAAGTTAACAAGTGAATAGGGAGTAGATTAGCTACTCAGAGTTCCATGGGCATGAGAAAGTTAAAGCACTCATGTAAGACTCCATTATTAAGGACCAATAATACCAAGGTGTCCAATGATTCAAGTTTGGTGGGACTCTTATTTTCATTTGTTGAGAACTCTAAGTTTGGTGGGACTCTTATTTTCATTTGTTGAGAACTCTAAGGCATAATTATCCACTTTAGTTTTGTGGCTGCGTGTTATTTATAAAACCAAATGGCCAAAAGTGGGTAATTGCATATTTTCCTCCCACGTTTACACCTACCACTAGATCTCCCTCAATTATGCCTTTTAGTAGTTGAGGTTTATAAGCAAAACATACCAATAAGGCTTCCTTTAAGTGTGGCTAAGCTAAAATGTCAAGCTTTGATTGGCTGAGAAGAGATGAGTGGTTTTCAAAAGGAGCAGCATAATAAATAAATAAAGAACCAAATCAAAGTGCCCCACTATACAGTCATTTGAACTATTCAATAAAGCGAGTAAAATGATTCAATAAAGTGAGTAAAACGTGGGAGTTGTGAGTAATCTAACCCTGCAAGGAACTAAATTATAGCCCCCTTATTTTGGTTAAAACTCGATACCATTAAAATTGGGTTGGATATGCAAAGGACACATAGAATAATATAATTGGTGATGACTTAATGGCAAAAATAATTACCTTTATAATTATCTATTGTTGGTGTTTAAAAAGTGACATATGCATGTCATCATGTCGTACTATTAGTGCGTGGGAAAAAATGAAAATGAGTTTGTTTTCAATTAAAACTAATTAAAACTATGAATCGAGAATATAGGTGCCTAAATGTTAAATTTGATTGTTATAGCTTGCTTACTCGTGCTTTTTCCTTTCTTCTTCTTCTTTGGGTGGGGGAATTCAAATCAAATTTGATTTAATCACAATATTAATTCTTAATTGGCGAGTGATTCTATAGGGCCTATTTAGAGGAATAATATGATGGTATGAGGGATATTTAAAGGAGCAAATGTGATTTCAGATTTTTTTTTGTTGATTGTAGAGTAGGTAGCTAATAAACGAGAATCTAATTGAAGCCACTGTGATTGTAGAGCCTTAAAGAATGATGATTTGATTAAGTTTGGTCGATCACTTAGCATCAATTGATACTATGTCCTAGGGAAATTTTCATTTCATACATATAATAGAATCTTTGTTGGGAAGAGGCTATTGGAACAAAGTTTATGGATTAGGACTTTAAAGTGTTTGAAGAATGAATTGCTGATTACCCAGACTTTTCATAAACATAAAATAAATCTAATGTCAACTTTTATTGGGTGCACTATAATACTTGCAATAAATGAAGGACATAGTAGCAACAATACTAGTTGGTGCTTAAACTAAAATTATTGAAAATCCTAGAACATTGATGGTTGCAACCAACCTAGAGAAAGTAGGTTTGTTACATCTCAAAATTAAGAGTTCTATAAATGCTTAGTTGTTTAAAGGGTTAGAAAAATCATGTTAGGCTTACTTTACATGATAGATTAGACCTTGTTCTTAGTATAGTTTATTTTTCATTTTTCATGATTTTCTAAATTAGGGCATACTATTTATCTTGGAACTATTTTAAAATTTAATTGGAGTATTATAAATTAAATCTATGACTTTATTTTATTTTTTGCTCGGTAATAGATGATTTTTATTGATAAAGTAAAGATTTACATAAGTAGCTTATAACAGAAAAACCAGTATGGGTCTATAGCCTTTTACAAAAAGAACTTGCCTGCTCTTCTAGAGCTTTTCAAAATTACATTATCTACTACGTAGACTGAGATTGCAAGGCTAACTAAACTATTTAAATAGATATCATAAGGACGACATCAACATCAGAATTACACTAGAACCACAAAATTTGAGTGAAATTTCCACAAAAAAATAGCTTCTCACCAAAAAACCATCAGTCACTGCTCTATTACTCGGCCTTTTCTACTCCATCGAACCTCCTTTCCCTTTGAAGATTGTCAGTCCATGCCCTCTGTCGGATATCAAAATTATGTGCTTTCATTTCAACAGCTTTCATCTATTCATTTTTGCAAATTTCTTCTTTCACTTTTTCCCATTCTCCTTGAATCTGCTCCTTGTAGTTACTGCCCTCCTCCTTTCCAACCCATCTAATAAATGGTAGCCTCCCATATTTCTTAGCTTCATCTTCATCAGCAAAACACTCGGAGAAATCCGAGCCAAAACTAGGCACAACCCATTCCAAGATGGAGTCGAGGCCGCCAAGTAAATCCTCCGCAAAGAGAGCTTCTGCAACCCATTTTACCACCTCAATTGGCTCACCCAATTCAAGTCCCCGAGCGATAACCATAGATATAATTGTTGTGTTATCCCTTCTCATTAACTAGAATTCTTGGAATTTAGGCCCAAGCACACCTAAAACAACATTAACCATGTTGTCGGTTTTGATCTTAACCAAACCCAAAATTCTTTCCTTACTAGCCGTCCCTGGAAAAGACTTCATCTAGCGCTTTGTCTCACCGTGAAGTTTGCATGCATTGTTAATAGCTTGAAGGAAATCCTACACAAAATAATTAGCAAAAACAAAACAGGTAGCAAAAACCGCACTTAGTTATGACAGAGTTAGTGTTGTCTCTGCCTTAAATCAACAATGTTCCATCATATCTAACATTGTATCTTGCAACCGGTTGTCCTTTCCATCATAAATGTAATTAAAACTAGAGAAGCTAATGTCCTCTTCATTCACCATGATGACATCCTCGCATGTGAAAGCTCATTCATATCTAACTTTCGTCCCATCGCTCAAAAAAGATAGTCGCTGAAATCTTTCCTCAATCTCATCTTCAAATGCTAATTTAGCTTTTATTTCTCTTTCCAACTCAGCCTGCCACCTCCTCCAAATTTTTGTCCTATATTCTTTGGTGGGATCATAATATATTTCAAAAAACAACACTTTTAGCCCTTTTAGCCAATTCAATTTTATTTTAACCTTTTAATACTATCTATTGAATTTAAACAAAGGCATAAAGTAACTTATCCGTTGTGTTGGATATTCTCAAATTTTAAATCTCCCACCTTATCAAAGGTGATTGTCCATTTCGATAGCACATCTGCCTCTGTATTCCCCTCTCGATATGTATGGGTTATTCTGAACTCTGTAAAATTCTGAAGCAACCTTAGAAAATTGTGAACTAAAGATTGCAAATGTCATGCCTCCGTCTGACCATTCTTAATAGCATTGATGAGCACTAGAGAATCCCCCTCTAGATGTATTTTCTGAATTCCTAAGGTGAATCCCATTCTAACTGCCAGTAATGTTTCATTTCCTTCTGCCACAATGTTTGTTCCCTCTTGAAGCTTTTGAGCTCCAAAGGCCAAAGTCTCTCCTGTATGATCCCTTAGAATTACCACTGCTCCACAAGGCCCTGGGTTGCCCTTTGAGGCTCTATCAAAAATTTCTTTGATCCATCCCACCTCTAGGGCTATCCATTTGACCGCTGCTCGAAGTTTGCATTTATCTACTCCACCTGCTCCAATTTGTCCATTTCTACATTTCAAACCGGGCCAACTCTTTTTTAGTTTATGATCCAAATGAGTAAATTGAGTGGGAATTGGTATTTTAGTAGCACTAGCATTGACTACCTCTTCAATGGTGTGGTTGATTATATTTTTAAGCCTTAGTATTTGTATTATTAATTGTGAAATCTATGAGCCATGGTACACCTAATTTATGTTTGTGGAACATGACAATTTTGCATGCTTGTATAAATTTTAACTTGTTCCTTGAATATCACCACCTTTGTCAATTGATTAAGATTTTTTCTCTATTTATTTATTTATTCCATTAAATCATAACTAATGTGTTGGCAAGAGACACTAATGGAGAGATTGTATTTTGTCATTGATGGCAACTAAACATCTTGTAGATGATTGGCTAACATAATTTTGTGATACAAAGGTCGGATAGTAAAATTGGTTAAATACATACTTGTTGGCATAGTGATAAAGTTTTGGTATTTTGATTAGTACAGACACATGTGATAGAATTTGGATGTGCGATTGTAGGAGAAGATTCACGAGAAATATATACATCTATGTCTATTATCCTATATTTTTATGTTAAGATTTGAGGTAGTTATGATTTGTTGATTATCGGGTTAACAGGTTTAAGATGGAGACAGTAGCAATTGACCATTAAATCGTGCAACAATCCTATTGGATCAATGGTATAATCGGTTTGATCAATGGAGGAGTTAGAGTCGACATGGTAGATGATGTACACATTATGATTTGGGTTAGCATGGAGATTTGATAAGGTATTTGGCTGACACACTACACACTACTTATTTTGTTCTTATGACCAACAATGTTAAGGAACAAGTCGATATATAAGATCAAGTTTTTGAGATGGATCATAAGGATCAAATAGAAGAGATTGTGATGTGAAGGTTAAGGCATGCTATATACTGCTAAAGGAAAATCATTCAGAAGTGCGTCTGTCAGTTGATCAGTTGTACACTTCAGTGGAATTGTATTAGTATACTTGATGTTGTTTTCCAGTTCATGACTAGGACAATGAGTCCTATCTCTTTTGTATCAGATTATTGAAGCAGTGAACCTTGTTGGAAATTTTTTAATTAAGTAGTGAGCTCTAGGCTGTAAGCCTGAATGCATGTGCATTCCCCTATTATGTAATCTCACCCTTGATCAGGCCCTTTATTTTTGTAGAAGTAAAACATATTATGGGTTCCATTCACACTATGTTTTTCCCGTAAAAGGCTTTCCACGATAAAAAACAATATGGTGTTATGATGTTATAGTTGTTGTGCTATGTTTTCTTTCAATTGTGTTGATTTCATTGATATATGCAAATTGTGGTTGAATGCTAAATCTATTGGAACATTGATTCACCCCCCACCCTCTCAATGTTCTTCAATCCTAACGATTGGTATCAGAGCTTTGGTCCTTGGAAGAAGTCTAACTGCTTAAGGAAGATCCTGAAGGAAGATTTGACAGTTTCTAGAAGTACACAGAAGAAGCTTTTGGTTGCACTGGATGATCTTGACAAAGAAAACAATCATAATTCAGAATTGGAGAGAAAGCTTACGGATGCTAAAAGTTTCATTGAAAACCTGAAGGCTCAGTTGAAAAAATCTAGAGATAAGAGGAAAGATCTTGTTGAATAGTTGTAACAGAAATGAAACTCTAATAGTTCTCAATCCCTAAAAGAAAAATCTTATGAGCATGAACATATCATGAGGGAAAGAGACAACCTGAAACATGAGTTGGAAGTTGTGGTAATGAAGCTGACTAAAGAAATTGAAGAAAAAAAGAATCTTGATTAGACCCTGAAGGAGAAGATAAAAAAATGTTAAAAACTAAATGGAGAAGTTGGACAATTATAGATATATCTTGAGAAGTCTAAACACAATGAGCATGAACTTGAAAGGGTTAATGAAGCTCTTAGGACTGAACTTTCTACTGCAAATGACTTCAAAGAAAAATTTAGATCAGGTAATATGAAGTTTGATGAATAATTGGAAAGGGAAAGACCAATTGGAGATACACAAGGAATTGGATTTGAGAAAGGGTGAAAGTTCTGAATCAGCAGAGAAAATTAATTCATCAGAACAAAAATTTGAAGACACCTGTGAGAGAACTTAAATTCAATGGAAAATATTTTCCATGTAACAAGATTGCGCATAAAGAAAAGGAGTGCACAAGTATATATAATAATGCTACATTTTATTGCTACTATTACACCTCTAATAATTATGGACACAAGGCAAGTGAGTGCAGATCAAGGATAAATAACCAGAAGAACATAACCAGCTACAAATGCAACAAATTTGATGATATTTCAAAGCAATATAGAATGGGGACAAACCCTGCGAACAAAAGGTATGCTAATGTGACATATTTTAATTTCAATAATTATGGTCATATTGCTAGGAATTCCAAAATGAACAATGTAGGAGAATCGGTAGAAGAAAAAAATGTGCAGAATGATAAGGAAAATAAAATTGTTAATGTGAATGAGGTTAGGAAGGAAACTAATAAGGTATGGGTTGCAAAAGAGATGATTGATGCTACTGGAAAAATCACACCAACCTTTGGTGTGACTATCTCTTCTGATCTAATTAATTAGATCATTGATCTAAGGGGGACTTCTTTACGAAAATCTTTATTTGACCCTTTAATCTGAGAATGTATAAAATGCAAAGGCATAGTGAGTTACAAAAATGCAGATTACATATTCTATATCAATCATAGAAAGTTTAGAGCAGTTTCGAAGGATCAAGAAAGGATTTTACATACTCTGTTCTAAGACAGTTTTGACGGAGTACAATGCAATTAATGCTGACATCTTTTTATGATATGCAAAGTTACAAAAATGATTTTCTTAGTTTCACTATACACCTTTCATACTAGTGAAGAATCTTGCATAGCATTTGAGGCGATTTGGCAACAGTTGAAGGGAATTCCATCCACATTTTCTTATGTTCCCTATAATTCAACGAAAGAGGTATTTTGTCTTGAAAACTTACATTTGCAAAGATTTCAGTGTGGATACTCCTAGAGTTGATCATTTTACTAAGAGAGCTAGGCCAGTCTTTAAGAAGCACCCAGTAAAATCTATATTTGATGAACTGGAAGGATATTTTTCTTTCATGCCCTATGGTGTTCTTCATGTTGAGGATGTGTGAGAATACATTCTTTGTCCTTTGGAGGAATTGGGAGAGAGATCAATTGATAAGAATTGGAAGGAAGTTGCCTCAGATTCAATTTTAAAAGATGATTATAAGTCTTTGAGGGAGAAACATTTCACTCAGGTCATGGATTTAATGAATTTATTTGAACCCTAGTGGATACGAATTATTCTAAGTCGAGTGCATGATCAATTCTTTTGGTTGGGTTCATCACATAAAATTACTAAAGAGGTTATGAAGGCGGTGACTAGATTTTTAGACATTGGTGATGTACCTACACATAGAACTATTCAGAAGGACCTTGTTACTCAGCTTACAGATTTTCAGTGGGATAAGCATGCAATGACTGTAAACAATATAAGACAACCAAATGTAAAATTTGCTTCTATAGTTTTGGGATATACAGTCTTTCATTTGAGCAGATATAATTCAATATCAGGCACCATCACCTATGTGGCCCACAAAATAGTGAAGGAAAAACTAGATTATGTCATATGTGAAGCGTTGAGGGATCAATTGATGAGGAATCTTGAGAAGATAAAGAAAGACAAATGAAAAATGGTCAAATATGGGTAGTTATTGGTATGCATATTTTTCTATTTCTCTAAAATTTTTCCTGGTATTAACAATATTGTTTGGAAGAAAGATACTCCTGTGGCTATTTAGATTAATAAGTACTATGGTATGATGGGATCAAACAAAATTTTAAGGGAAATATGTGGACATTCTTTAAATAATATCAAGAATCAATGCAAGTGAGATACAAAATTCGGCCCAAGATTGTAGAGAAGTATAAGGATGACATATATTTTATGGTTAAAATTGAATCATGCATGATGGAGGAAGCTCGACCTAGAACTTATTAGGTTATGCAAGTGGGATATGAGGTTGATGGACCTATCCTAGAGGCCTATGCTGAGGATATTATAAAGAAATTAGTGAGTGCATCTAAGAAGAGATTTGGTGCATACTTTGAGAAAGATTTGGAAGTTCACGAGACCCTCACTAGACCTGAAAGAGAGAGAGAAGAGTCAGAAAAGAAGTGGCGGTAAGACTTGGAGTCACAAAATAAAAGATTGAGGAAGCTAGAAAGAAATCTGCAAAAAAAAGAGATAGAAAAAGAAAAGGGAGTTAAGTAGGACAAAGGAAAAGGTAAACTTGTTTATGAACCTATTAATGTAGAGGTAGATGAACCTCATTTTTACATGCCTTTTACACAATCTTTGAGAGCTAGAAAAACTAGAAGTGCAACAACTACAATTAAGAAGGAGCCTATTTCACTGAAGAAACCTACCCTTGCGAAAACAAAAAGCAGATTGGTAAAGAACAAGAACAACACTACCCCTTCTGGTAAGAGAGTCAAGAGAAAGCCTAAAAGAACTTGCAAAGATGCTATTGAAGAAGACAAATATGTTTCTATAGATTATGATGATGCAGTGAAAAATGTTAGATCAGAAGGTTCTACTGCAACAAGAGTTGTTGGAGATAAGCATACAGAGAAGAAATAGAGGATTAATACTGGTAAGCCCCATTTCTCTGTTAATGATGTTATTAAGAACATGACTATTTATGGAGTATTATTTCAATTAAAATGATACTAAAATAAGTATGATGATGATGAGAAGAAAAGAATTAAAGATGGAATGATAGAATATCTGAACAAGTACAATAGAGCTTTGATAGAGATAAAAGGTGAAATGCCTGATGAATTGTATAACAAACTTGATGGAAGAAGATTGATTTCATTACAAAAGGAAAAAGAGATAAGGGACAATGTATTACTTCGATTATGTCTTGTATTTTCTAGTGAAGAAATTCATAGGATCCCTAATTTGGAAAAGAAAGAATTCCGAAGCCAAAAAAAAAAGAGAAAATATGTCGATGATAGGAAAAATTGATGAGGTATATGAGGAGACAGAAAACATTATGAATAAATTTCTCATTGAAAAAAAACATTAATTTAATCCAGAAGAAGGATGATAATGATATCAATGTTGAGGAGGATGATTCGCCAGTTGATACACCTATCAAGGAAAAAAAAATGAACCTAATGCAGATATTGGAGGTGTTCCTATTGCTTTTACCATGGAACCTTTGATAGAGGATATAGATTTGACTGAGACAACAAAGATGAAGGATAATGATGTGATTGACATTGACCAGACTATACATGATATAATCACTGATACTAATATGATTCAGAAGGATAAGGAAGTAGAAGTGGAGAAGGTAACTGATGAACATATGGATACACAAGATCCTATTTCTATTACTGATCCATCTACACCCACTTTTACTGCGAAGATTGAAGAAGAGGCAAGAGACACTACATTAGTTGAAGATAAAGATTTTGATGATGACAAGAACATGAAGTTGATATAGAGTCCTATTAAGTTGAATGTGTTGAGCCATGAGGAGCTTATGAATATTTCTAATTTAGCATAGTCTTGAGGGCAAGGAAACAAATTCTAAAGTCGCATTAAAAGGATAGCTTGAATTAATCTCATCGACTTCACAAATTTTTAGTAAGATAATGCCTACACATGTAATGAACCAGAATGAATCTACATATATTTAGTTGGAAAGTCTATTGAATGAAGATAATACACACTTTGAATCACTAGAACAGTCTACAAGAATTAAAGCTAAGAGTGACTATGAGGATCATAGACTTGATAAGATTAAGAATGAGGTAATCACTGATAAAAATTCATTGAGTTTGGCTATTCAGAGTATCAAGGATGCATTGGTAGAGGGAAGCAGAGTATACAGACGAGGCATAGACTACACCATTTCTACCTCTGATGTTGATAAGGTGATTAAAGAGTCTAAGGTGAAGTTAGCTTAATTGAAATAATCATTTGACCCTATGTAGTAGTTAGCCTCATTTTATGATGCACAATTGGAAACCATTCATGATAAGATCAAGACACTTGTTACATAGAAAGAGAGAGTAAAGGGAAGGATTGAATAACTTAGGAGTCTCATTGTTCCTAAACTTGATATTTTGACTTGCAACTTGAGGGATGCAGAAAAGACATATGTGATGCCTGAGACTACTAAGTTGTTATACTTTGAGGAAGTAGCTTATGCCATATGTGGATAGATTATGATCATGGAGACCTTGAATACAAGTTGGGATAATGATTATGTAGCTTTGAAGAACAATTTTTTTGATGTTTTCAAATTGTTGTAAGTATGTTTGAACACCTTGTACAGATTTAGGATTTTGGTAACTCATTTTCGAGTAGTTCCTAGCATTTTCCATTGATGTCAAAGGCGGAGAGATAAGGATTAAAAAATTACATATCTATCTTAGGGGGGACTAAATTTTTTATTGGAGAGATAAGGATTAATCTTTTTGGAGGTTGGCATTTTTAACACTATCATTTTTTTTCTAATTGTTGCCATCAATGCCAAATGGGGAGATTGTTTAAAAGAGACACTAATGAAGAGATTGTATATTTTCATTGATGGAAAATACACAGCTTGCAGATGATTGGCTAACACAATTTTGTGATACTAAAGGTTAGATAGTAAAATAGTTAAGTACAAACTTGTTAGCACAGTGATATTGTTTTTGTATTTTGATCGGTACAGACACATGTGATAGAATTTGGAATTGCGATTGTAGGAGAAGATTCAAAAGACATATATAAATCTATTTCTATGATCATAGAGTTTATGTTAATATTTGATGGAGTTATGATTTTCTGATTATTAGGTTAACAAGTATGAGACAGAGACAGTGACAGTTGATCTTTGGATTGTGCAATGATCCTATTGGATCGATGGTATAATCAGTTTGATTGATAGAGGAGTTAGAGATGACATGGTACATGATGTACATGTTATGATCTTAGTTAGCATGGAGATTTGATAAGGTATTTGAATGACACACTACACGCTACTTATTTTGTTCTTATGGCCGATAGTGTCAAGGAATAAGTTGATATAAAAGATTGAGTTTTTGAGATGGATCATAAGGATAATGATAGAGACTGTGATGCAAAGGTTAAGGCATGCAATATACTACTAAAGGATCATAATTCAAAATTTTTCCTGTCTGTTGATCAATTATACACTTCCCTAGAACTCTATTAGCATGCTTGATGTTGTTTGTCAGTTCATGACTAGCATAGTGAGTCCTATCTCTTTTGTATTAGATTGCTGAGGTAGTGAGCCTTGTTGGAAGTTTTTTAATTGAGAAATGAGCTCTAGGTTGTAATCCTGAATGCATGTGCATTCCCCTCTTATGTAATCTCACCCTTGACTGAGCACTTTATTTTTGCAGAAGTAAAACATATTGTGGGTTCCATTCCCACCATGGTTTTTCCCCAAACAGTGTTTCCATGGTAAAAGAAAAAGTATGGTGTAATGATGTTATGGTTGTTGTGTTATATTTTTCTTTCAGTTGTGTTGATTCATTGATATACAAGTTGTGGTTGAATGTTAAATTTGCAGGAACATTGATTCACCACCCTCTCAATGTTCTTCAATCCTAACATTTAATCTTAGATAATCTCTCTCTCTCTCTCTCTCTCTCTCTCTCTCTCTCTCTCTCTCTCTCTCTCTCTCTCTCTCACACACACACACACACACACACAAATACAGTAGTTTATATTTGGTGGTAATTATTTATCTTTTATATTTATGAGTAAATATGTTAGATAAGTATGATGGAATTGGTTTTTAATCAAGCATATTTACTTTACAAATCTCAATTTGTATTCTTATCTTGGCTAAAAATAGGAAATTATGTTGTATCTTTTATTGGTTCATTGTTAGCCCCTCAAATATAAAAACATTGAGAACCTTTTAGTTAGCCAAACATGTCAATATATCATCTAACATAACCTTGGGTATGGTCAAATTCTTTTGAGATGGTTCGTGTATATTTCTATTAATTTGGTGTGTCATTTGATCCATCAACAAGAATCCCTTCTAATGTCATCATTGTAATTATTTAAAGAACTAAGATAAAGTCTACTACAACTTGAAAAATGGATAGAGTAATCAATCCAAGGAAAGTATAAAAAATGTAGTAAAGAAAGTTGCCTAGATTTAGCAATAAATACTTTGGTATATAAAGAAAATCACAAAGATGCATGCATATTCTCATTTATATTAAAAAAACAAATCTAGATTATTTTAATCTTAAATTCCTTTTAATTAATATGTGTTTAAATTTGAAATGATGTAAACTAATAGAATATAAATATTTAGTGTAGCTTATGACTAGATTTTTTAAGTAGAATGTAATGTTAGTAAGTGACATACAAGTTTATAAAATTTATATATGATAAAAAATATTCATCTTACAATTAGTTTATGCCAAATCATGTTAGTAATACATGAGAATTTTACAAAAATACTTTAATCATAGTAAAATAATAATAAATATGTTTTCACAAAATTACAAAAAAATAATTGTAATAAAATTTTAACATATCATTCATGTTTCAAAGAAAGGATTTAAAAACATATTTTCACTTACTACTTTTATTGGTTGTACATGTACATGTTTATGCTTGGGCCTTCAACATATTATTTTAAACAGTCATTTTTGTATATCTTATATTAAAAAAAAAATTATCTTGTTATTAAAATAATTATATATTTGAAAACTAAAGAAATTTTTTTGAATTCTTGTATATATACTATCTTAATATTGTATGTGTAAGTGCTTCAAAAGTTAACCTCAACTATGACATACTTTATTTTTTAGAAAAGATTACGCCTTTGGCAATAAAATGGATTCAATTTCTTACACATAACCTACACAATTAATTTTTCATTATCCTTTGATCACACAAATATAGATAAAGGTTTGTTAGAAGTTGTAATCTTTCCTTGGTGTATTTATAAACCAAGGTTAGATCTTTTCTTCTTTTCTTATATATTAGGATATAAGTCAAGGTATCCTAATATATTTCTTTTTGTCTTCTTTCCACTTCATTCTATTTTGTCCTCTAGTAGAATAAGTGAGGACAAATATTTATTGTAATTTGTAATTTAGTTTATTCCTCCTTATGAGGAATCTCACACTTGGCCTCACACACTTATGAATGGTGGCATTCATTCTGATGGGAGTTACATTTTGAACTCCTTCTCTCATCTCTACTTATAGAGATATTTCTCCTTTCTCCTAACATACAACACTTCTTCTCTCTCTCTGTTTCTTCAAAATATTGTATGAGCTAAAGCTCTCTCTCTCTCTCTCTCTCTCTCTCTCTCTCTCTCTCTCTCTAGCTAT
>MU223997.1:382787-397422 GCA_018584345.1 Thuja plicata | reverse complement strand
AGATGCCCGATATCAAGTGACAAACTAATATTTTAAATCCTCTAACAAGGTCACACCTAATAGTGTGTTTGTAACCTTTAACAGGGTTGGCTCTTCACCGAGCTCACTTTAGAAGAGTGAAAATTTTTGGTTACTGGTCCCAAGTGGTTTTTTTCCCTTAACAGGGTCTCCACGTTAAAAATCCATGTGTTAATGTGTTTATGAGTCATTATTTTAGTGTTTTGCATTACACATAACTAATCTGGATTGATTGGTATACACTAAGCTATTTATTGTCATTCGGTAAATTGAAATACTGTTATTCAGTAAACATTAAGAATAAGGTTTAACAAAGCACTCCAAGCAGTACTTATTTGATAAGTATATTTGAAGGCATTCAGCTTATAGGACTGAAGATAACTAGAGGCTTAATATTGTGGTACTAAGTTTTTGGGTTGATTAATTGTAATATTTTTTATGCCACTAATTCACCCCCCCCCCCTCTCAGTTATTACTAACAATTGGTATCAGAGCTTGTGTGCTTAGAAAGAGAGTTTAACAGGTCAAGCAAAAGATCACAAGATGAACAAATGAGATGTGCTCAAGTTGAATAAAGACAAATTTGCATCATGGAAAAGGCATAATAAGACTCCACCTATTAGGTATTGGTAATGATGTTACTCAACACCTTGATACTGAATATGTGTTTCCTACAGGACCTCATACTCTTGAGAAATTGAGAGAAAAGCATAAGCATAATTGCATGATGATAGAACTTGCCTCATCACTCTCCGATGCTAAGTTTGAAGATGTCAAAACTTGCACCTCTGAAAAGCAAATGTGGGATAAGTTGAAGCTGGTACATGGAGGAGATGCTAATGTACTAAGAACCAAGGGATAAAGCTGAAGAGGGATGTTTGATGACCTAAGGAAGAAAGAAGGAGAAAATATCACTCAGTATAGCTGCAGAATCAAAGAGGTAGTCAATGCTATCCAAGGAGTTGGAGGCATACTTGAAGAGGAGACAGTGGTAAGTATAATCTTAAGAACCTTACTACCTGTATATGCTATTAGAGTTTTTTCTATTCAATAAATGAGAGCAATTGCAAATAATACAGTTACTCTAGATAGTCTGATTGGTAGACTGATTTCATTTGAGATGAATAACTTTGATAATAGTGTCTTACCATCTATAGAACCTACATTCAATTTGAAAATAAGTAAGTCAAGTCATAGACATGCTATTACAAATGATAGTGAAAGTGATAATGAGGATCAAGGACTTGATGAGATTGAAGCACTAATGGCAAGAAGACTGTAGAGAGGCAAAGGTAGATACATAGGTAAATTACCACTTGCATGGTTTAATTGTAAAGAGGTTGCACACTTTGTTGCAAGATGTCCTAACAGAAGAAAAGATGACATAAGTAATGAAATATCATATGAGAAGAAGTTTGATAGAGGTGACAACAAAGATACCCGAAGCATCCGACAGTCTAAAGTAAGAGATACCCAAGACTACAAGGACAAAGGAAAGAAAGCTTGTTACCTAGCTGAGAATAGAGCTGATGATACTGACACTGAATCTGAAGAAGACATTGAGATGGTATTTGTAGCCATGAAGGATGACTCAAACGAAGAAGAAGAAAGGTATGTAGAAATTGTATTCATATCTAAGGTTAGTAAGAATGATGTCTAGATCATAGATAGTGGCTACACTCACCACATGACCAGTGATAAGAAATGTTTTGAAACTTTTGAATACTATAATGGTGGTTCAATAAGAATGGGTAATGACACACCTTGTCCAGTTGAAGATAAAGGAACCATAATGTTGAATAACTTGATAAAATGTGAAAATGCTTAATGGGTAAAAGGACTGAACTATAATCTATTAAGTGTTTCACATCTGAACAATATAGGTCACCAAGTAGCATTTGAGAATAAGAAGGAAAAGATCTTCAATGATCAGGAAGGTTGATCAGAACTGGTGAGCAGAAAAAAGGTAACCTTTTTCTATCTTGATGACATTAACACCACTTGTTTAATGGCTAGAAACGAAGAAATATGGTTGTGGCACAAAAGATTGTGTCATGTGAATTTTGACAACATGATAAAGATAATAAATAAAAGGAATGTCAGAGGCTTACCGAGTATGAAAAAGCCTGAGCATATCATGTGCAAGAACTGTAAAAAAGGCAAGATGAAAAATTATAGTTTCAAGAGTAAAACGCATACATCTAATGCAATTATAGAATTGGTCCATACTGACCTATGTGGACCCATGAGGACAAAGAGTTACTATGGATATAGGTATTTTATTCTCTTTGTTGATTATTATTCTAGAATGATGGCAGTTATGTTCTTAAAAGATAAATCAGAAGCATTCAAGATGTTTAAATGGTATAAGGCTATGGTAGAAAAAAAAAGTGATAGAAAATTGAAATGCTTAAGTTTAGATAGAGGAGGGGAATTCATTTCAGATGAATTCACTAATTTATGTGATGAGCATGGAATTAAAAGATAGGTTTCTGCACCAAGAACACCACAGCAAAATGGAATTGTTGAGAGGAGAAACATATCAATCGTTGATTGTGTAAGAACATAAATGATTGAGAAGAGCATCACTCAAACCTTTTGGAGGGAACCTCTTAGTACTATTGTCTACACATTAAACATAGTACAATTGAAGGACACAAAGAAGACACCCTATGAGCTTTGGTATGGTTACACACCCAATGTAAGTTACTTTAGAATCTTTGGTAGTCAATGTTATATTTTGAAGGATGATAGAAATGGAAATCTTGACTCCAAAAGTGATGAAGGTATCTTTCTAGGGTATTCCACTAAAAGCAAGGCTTATAAGTGTCTTAACAAGTCATCTAACAAGATCATTGAAAGTGCAAATGTAAAGATAGATGAAATTGCATAAAATAATGATAAGGAAAGAAGAAGACAACTAGAGGAATACAAGTTTGTTTATACTGAAGAACCTGACACTTTACCCGAGTAATAGTGTATCGCTCCCGAGCAATAGAACATTGCACCCGAGCATCAGGTTGTTATTACTAAAAATCAGGAAATTACTCAAGATGATGTTTCGAGCGATGAAGATCAGAATGAAGGTCAAGAAGATGATCAAAATAATAGACGAAGAGCTGAACCAAAACTTTCCAAGTATGTTAGAAGAAATCATCCAAAAAATCAAATCATAGGAGACAAGAAGGCTGGAATGAGAAAAAGAAGTAAGTCACTAAACACTAGATGTTTACTTTGTGATTTTGAGCCTAAATCTGTTAATACTGCACTTGAAAATGAGGAATGGATCAGTGCTATGCATGAAGAAATGGAACAAATTGAGAAGAATAGTACATGGACACTAGTATCGAGACCAGATGACAAGAATGTCATCGGTACCAAATGGATATTCAGAAACAAGATGAATGAGAATGGAGAAGTCACAAGAAACAAAGCAAGATTAGTATGCAAGGGGTATGCACAAGAAGAAGGTATGGATTATGGAGAAAAATTTGCACCCATTGCTAGACTAGAAGGAGTTAGAATCTTACTTTCTTATGCTGCATTAAAAGGATTCAAGGTATACCATATGGATGTCAAATATGCATTCCTAAATGGAATACTAGAAGAAGAGGTATACATTGAACAACCATAAGGGTTTGTGATCCAGACAAGAGGAACATGGTATTTAGACTACATAAAGCCTTGTATGGATTGAAACAAGCACCTAGAGCTTGGTATGAAAGACTTCACTCCTATCTCATTAGCATTGATTTTGTAAGAACAAGTGAAAATAGCAATCTGTACTTAAAATAAGATACCAATGGTAATATTCTGATTGCTGAAACATTTGTTGATGATATCATTTTTGGGGGAAATGAAATGTTATGCAAATCCTTTGCTAATGAAATGAGTAAAGAATTTAAAATGTCTATGTTTGGGGAGATCAAATTCTTTCTTGGTCTACAGATTCTTCAACAAGATACAGGCATATATATCACTCAGTCCAAATACATCAAGGAAGTGTTGAAGATATTCAAGATGGAAGATTTCAAGCCAGTTGGAACACCTATGGCTACCGAATTTAAGCTAAAAAAGAAGACAAATCAAATGAGGTAAATCAGAGCTTGTATAGATCAATGATTGGCAAACTAATGTATGTTGTTCATACTAGACCAGATATAGCACATGCAGTTGGAATTGTTGCAAGATTCTCTACTAATCCCAAAGATCACATATGAATGTTGTCAAGAGAATTCTGAGATATCCGAAGAACTGAGGACTATGGCTTATGGTATAAAAGAGAAGGAAAATTTGAGCTACAAGTCTATATAGATGTTGATTGGGCTGGAAACATTGATGACCAAAAGAACACAACTGGGGGAGCATTCTTCATGGGTGAAAAAATTGTCACATGGATCAGCAAGAAGCAAGGATGCATCTCTTAGTCTACTACAGAAGTATAATATGTGGCTACTGCTACAAATTACTCCAATATTGCATGGATCAAACAGTTACTGGAAGGTACGAATATGAAGATCCTTGAAATAGTGATTATATACTGTGATAATACTAGTGCAATTGACATTTCTAAGAATCTAGTCATGCATGCTAAGACTAAGCATATTGCTATCAAGTATCACTATCTGAGAGAACAAGTGCACGAAAAAGAGGTGATAGTGGAATATGTTCAATCAAAGGAACAATTAGCTTATATCTTCACCAAGCCATTACCGAAAGATACATTTGAGTACTTGAGACAGAGACTAGGGGTACAACCCTTGTCTATTGGTCAGTAAGCTGACTAGGAGGTTGCATCAACCTACACACAAACAGAAGATCATTCATGGTGATGCAAGCACTGAGATGAACAACAACAGATACATCTGTACACAACAAGGTACAAATCTATACCAAACACCAAAGACAATGTATTGCTGATGGATAAGAAAATTCAAGGATTGTGTTATATAAAGGGATGGAAGATGATATAGAAGAATTGTTTGGCAATGTTGTCAAAGGGAGAGATTATCTCATTATCAGGAATCATAAGGGAGAGAGAATCATTATCATAATGGAGAGATTATCTTATTAATTAGAAAAGATTATATCATTATCCATGAAGAGAAGTTCCTAAGAAACAAAAGGAAAAGTTAATCTTTATCCATTAAGAGAGATTACATATGAAATATCCATCTAAGGGAGAGAAGTAACAAAGGGAGAGAGTTCATACAAAGGGATATATTGTTGTCAAAGGAAAAAGAGACTATCAAGAAGAGGAACAGTCAAGGCAGAGCACATATCAGAATAGAGATAGAAACTGCTACATCTATCTAGTGAAGGGATTAACGATTGAAGACATCCACTCTGCAAGAAACAAATCTAAACTATTTGAGCTTATCGAGAGCAAGACATTTGTAATAGTTACATTAGGAAATATTGATGAAACTATTATATTTCATATTGTATTAGTAATAATATAGTGTGATAATGTACTATGTTTCCATCAATGCCAAAGGGAGAGAATGATGACATGTAATAGATTGAATGGTTGAAGATGTTAAGTTGATCACTGAAATGCAGAAAAGATAATGCAAGACATTAAATCAGTTAATGGATTGTATTGTCATTGATGTCAACTTGATATAATATAATCGGTTATAATCAAAGTATCAAAGACTTCAGAGAATCAGAGAGATAAAAATTATGCTTTGAGTAATGCATAAAAGACAAGCATTCACTAAGTGACTACAAACACGGATGGCTAGTGGAATCTGATAGACAGAGATCACTAAAAGTTAAGTCACAGTGATGACCAAGCAAAGAAACCGACGAGGATTACCGAAGAGAAGAATCACAAGCATTACTGATAGTAGAATTACAGTGTTAATCGACGAGAAGAAATTTGCAGTGAAGCCCGAAGGACAGACAACCCCGACGGATAGAAAAATCTAATGGAGAAGCTCGAGGAGAACTAAAGTGTTGACCGAAGCTATCAAAGAGTTAAAATACTGAAGTTAACTGGAGTTCAGAAATGACAAAATATCTAGCTGGCAGAGCTAAATATAGACTTAACTGGTTGTTATCATTGTTTTCATCGACAAGATAAAGCCAGAGATAAGTAAAGGATTTAAAGCTATTTTGTCCAGTTGGAAAGAAGATTTCTACGAGATAAAACATGATTTATGCTTTAAATAGGATTGGCTAAGATTGTGGATCATGCCTAGATCAAGAAAATCAAGAACCTAGAAATGATGATATCATATCTATAAAGAGACAACTTAATTCATTATGAATTAAGGGGAGTGAATGAAGAAGAGGATGCTGGAAAGAAATTAATGAAGAACAACTTCATACAGTCTTGATCAATCAAGATGAGGAAAGATCTAAAGATTTATACGGACACCGAGCAACAGAGCACAACATCATCGAGCAGAAGCAAAAGTGGAGCAAAGGTATTGAAAAGATATATTGATCAGAATGGTCTAATGAGATTACAATAGATATGAAAATCTACAAGGATAAATTGTATATGTGAACAAATCATACTGTTTCAGTTTAACTATTGATTCAGAAAGTATCTTAACCAAGCAAGATTTAAGGATCCTTTCTATATTGAGATACATCTCAAGGAGTATCAAAAAGTTTGAGCATGAAGATAGCATGAGATGCCAGATACCATTTGATAAACCAGGTTTTGGTCATAGAAGGTAGCATAGAGATGCCTGATATCAAGTGACAAACTAATCTTTTAAATCCTCTAACAAGGTCACACCTAACAGTGTGTTTGTAACCTTTAACAGGGTTGGCTCTTCACCGAGCTCACTTCAGAAGAGTGAAAAATTTTGGTTACTGGTCCCAAGTGTTTTTTTCCATTAACATGATTTGCACGTTAAAAATCCATGTGTCAATGTGTTTATTAGTCATTACTTTAGTGTTTTGCATTACACATAACTAATCTGGATTGATCGGTATACACTACGCTATTTACTGTCATTCAGTAAATTGAAAGACTGTTATTTAGTAAACATTAAGAATAAGGTTTAACAAAGCACTCTGAGCAGTAGTTATTTGATAAGTATATTTTAAGGCATTCATCTTATAGGACTGAAGATAACTAGAGGCCACTGGTACTAAGTTTTTGGGTTGATTAATTGGAATATTTTTTAGGCCACTGATTCAGCCCCCCCCCCCCCTCTTAGTTATTACTAACAATTTGGACAATAATGATCCCTCGCAAATAATATCAATAATGGACCCTCCTAAAGGATCAGCTATTTGGGACTTTATGATCTCGTCAAGAGATATTGTTGTTAAGTATGTAACTTGGGAAGTTAATAATGGGTTAAGTGTTAAGTTTTGGAGAGACTCGTGGAATGGTCATCCTCCTCTCTCTTCAATGAAAAATATAATAGAAATTAAAGAGGCTTTAGAAAACAATTGGGATATTTTCCTAACTCACAATATTTCAGTAGTGTGCAAATTTTTAGGTAAATTCATATGGAAGGACCCAGATGATCTACATTTAAGCCTCCAAGATAAGGAAATTTTTCGATCTATTCTATTCAAGAGGCATGTATATATCTCTAGTAGTGAGGAAAAAATAATTTGGGCACCAACAATATATGGTCACTATTCAATCAAACATAGATATAGACTTCTTCCATAAATAGGATCAGAGAAGATCCCATCACGGGCTTATTCCTTTTGCTGGAATCACATTGTTTTACCAAAAGTTGGATGTTTTGCCTGGCTTGCAATAAAACATAGAGTCCTAAAAAGTGACAAGCTAGAGAGATTTCGAATTTCACTAGCATTTAAGTGCTTGTTGTGTGATGGTCCCAATGAAACAGTGGATCATTTATTTATGGCTTGTCCATTTGCACAAAACTGTTGGTTGTTTGTATTAAGTAAACTGCATTATAGCACTCCTTTGCCGAACAACATTTGGGACCTTTTCCAATCCTGGCTGGTTTTATACTTGAAGTCAATGTTCACTATTATTTGGAAGTGTACACCAGCTTTAGTGGTATAGGCCATCTGGTGGGAAAGAAATAAACATATTTTTCAGGAAGGTCTCCTCTCCTATTAAAGTGGTATTAGATGGCATTGAGAAATCAATTTTAGAGGTTGTCAATGTTAGGCTGAGCAAATGAAATTTTAATCCAACCATTACTCATAGGGACAACGACATTCTATATGCATGGAAAAGACTATTTATTCCTCTAGGGTGTGCTATAGCAAAGCATGGTATAAAAAAAATTGACAGATCTGAGGTGAAATGGAACCCACCCACACCAGGTATAGTGAAATTAAAAATTGATGGGGCCTCTTGTGGAAACCCAGGTAAGTTGGGATTGGGGGAATGCATTCAAAACTCCCAGGGTGACGTTCTTACACTCACAACTTCTCCCTTACCTGTAGGAACAAATAATCTTGTTGAGGCTCACACCTTATTTGCGGGACTAATACTTGCCAAACATGGTGGTTTTTGTCGACTGCATGTTGAAGGTGATTCTTCAGTCATAATTAATGCTTGTATTAAATTACAAACATACTCTTGGCAACTCAATTATATCCTAAACCAAATTTGGATCCTATTAGACAAATTCCAAGAAGTGTCTTTATCACACACACTTCGTGAAGGAAACAAAGTTGCAGACATGTTGTCGAATTTGGGGTGTGACAGGGTGATTAATTCAACAGTAAATCCAATCAAGATGATTGCTGAGAATGATGATCTCCAAATTTTAAACAATGCAGATAAAGCATATGAAGGCAAGTGAATACTTATTGCAGCTCACTTATCCAGCGGTTTCGTACATTCACAGATAATTGAGGCAAGTGAGAACAATATAATTCTATTCATTATGAAGCCATAGGGACGCGTGGTGTCCATTATACGTGCTTAAGTCTTAACTAGGTTAGACAAAGATCAAATGGATCAATCTAGCTCACACGCGTATTGCAGCTCAAGTGGACATTATACACAAACTGCATTCATTTGCACAGATTGTTTTAGTATCTGATCTATTGAATGTATTTGAAATCTTCAAAGTACAGTGTTCTCCAAATTTATACCATGTTCATCACATTGTGTGGTAACACTTTTCAAAGATGGCGGCTTCTGCAAAATTTTGTGTTCGTTGTGATTCTTGCTCCAAGTTTCATACAGCGATGTTGCCAAAGAACTATCAGATTTGGTTAAAGTCGAGGGTGGGTGAAGAGGTTTTGCCTCTGATTATCTACAACTCTATTCTAGATAGCATGTTCGTTAATCACTCATCCTCCATTAAGTATGCGATCAAGAAGGTAATTGGAGATGAAAACTTAGTCCCTACTTCCAAGTAGTTCCTTTACCCTTCTCAATTAGTATCAATATTTTTCTCCAACACAATGGATTTGATACAATCAATACATCTGCTTGAAATTATGGCGTTTAAAGTCATTAACAAACAATTTTAGATTGGGAATAATTTAAAACACGTGATGCAACATTATGATGTGTGGAATGACCAAGCGCTAGTTGGGGGTTTATTTTATCAGCATCAATTGTTGTAGCAACATGATTTTATGACAACCTATGATGGGGTAAAATGGACTCTGGACAACCAGAGTGCTAGGTACATGAACAATGTACTAAAGGTAATTTCTCGAGTTCTTGGGGTGTAGCTCGAAGACAGGGTTAGGAAAACTCTATTTGCTTTGCTCAAATTACTTGGCTTGCCGAACACTTCAGTTTCAACACGGCCTCATTCTGTCAATCGACCATCAAAATGGAAAATGTTTGAACCTGTCAAACACTGGAACTTATGGTAGGAGGGAGAAGCCTCAATGTATTTGCATAACCAGCCATAATCTCTCTTGACCTCAGATCATGGGGATAAGGGTTATCAAGCATAGTCAAAAGAAATTGTTGATGTTGAAGATGGTTGGGAATCGTACATACACATGGAACATGGGAGTGGTTGGGAGACTACACCTCCAGTCAATCTGGGTTGGGATTCGAATGCAAAGAATGATTAGGGTAGCGGCTGGGAGACGTCTACTCTAGTTGGGTGAACTAGTGGATGGTCTGCAAGATGGTCATCACAATATCAGTCCGAGCCGGCGCATAATGAGTTTGCAGAGATGGAGGAATGAGAGAGTCATAACGAAAGGTTCTTAGTGCACAGATTGCAGATCTTTTGAGCATAAAGTTTTGAATTGTATATATGTGGATTTTGTGTTTTAAACTTTTGCGCCTATGTGGCTTGTATACCTGGCTAGGGATAGGTAGTTTTTGATCTTTGCATTTGCATGTTTCACGGTCTCATGCTACTGTTTCATGTTTTAAAAACATAAGTTATCAAAATTTTGTAATAAGCAAGGATTATGGGTTTTCTCGCTGGTTCTTTCTCGGATGAGCTTTCGAATCATTTTATGATTATAATAATACAATGGCTAGACCACTTTTGCTTTAAAAAAAAAATTTAATAAACACTCATTGGACCAAATGCATAATGATAAATAAGATCCATTTACCTAGAATATTAATTTGAGCTAGAATGAAATAATCATGGATTTACCACCAATGAATATATTTTTCACAAGATTAAACACATGAAAATCAACACCCATGTACAATTTTTTTTTAAATTTTCTAAGGTTTATAGACATTTCTCACAAGCATGGATCATGTATTGTGCTATAACATTATCTTCTAAATGGTTAGCTTCTCTCTAAAATAAGAGTTTTCGTAGCTACCTAAAACACAGATCAAACTTAGAAGTAACAAACCTTATTTTTGAAGTTCCAATAACTAAGATGCAGAATCTATAGATTTCTTTTCTACATAATCTAAATAAATTTTGAACTATATAACCGTTTGTATCAAGAAAAAAGAGCACCAATTTCCCTCTTACTAAGAATGATAGATCCTTGAACCATCTTACAACTTCCATTAATGAAGATCACTTGCACACTTGCATAATTCATTATATTTATAGAAAATTCTCATTAACCTTCACATTTGTAGGTTTTCAAGATATATTACTTTATTGAAGAATGACATTTCAAAAATTAACATTCATATTTACATACTTTTTTAGGAGTGCCTAAATAAATTTACTTCATGTTGGCTACTTATTTATTTGATATGCAGGTTAATATTTGTTCACATGCAAGTTAAATAGAGTCAAAATATAATGATGAATATTATAGACCTTGTGTTGTTTCCCCTTTTGGTGCCCTCTTTGATTTTTTTATTACTTACATGCAATAAATGCTATAAAAATGGCATATCATTTTTGCATAAAAGATGAGACATATTATTATCCTTACCTATTTACATCTAGGCTTATTCCTAAGGACTCATTCACATACATAGTACCAATTTGTTAGCTGACCCCTTACAAGTGATTATTATGTATTGATTGGATAATATTTTAATTTCTAATATAAGCCACCTAAAGATCATTTGAAAAGTATCATAGCATAATGAATCATTCAAAAAGCATTATCAAAGCACAATATTGCATTAATTTCTTGTATTACTATTTTAGAGCACATTGGATGATCATATGTTGTCCTCAATATTTGTTCAAAGCTACTAAATTAGTCCATCTACGATCTTTGTTAAACACCCTAAAGGTGTTCTTACATACCACTCATTAGATAATGCATTTCATAAGCATCAAGGTGACTTGAACCAAAGTATTATAAATAATTAAGCTTGATCTTTGCAAAATGAAAATTCACTTGCAAACATCTATCACAACATATCTATATTAAATTTCTAACTAAATATTATTATTTTACTCACTCAAAATCCAAAAAATTATTTGGATACATTTTTCTTTGAGTAACGGGAGAGGTATCCCACAACCCAACCTAACGCCTAGCCCAACGCCCAACCTGCCTTACCTTGATCTTACTTGCTACTAAGTTATAGATCAAGAAGGGGGCGAGCTGATCTTTTTATCCATTGCTTTATTTATTTAACAAATGGAATAATTCAAGACAAATACGTTCAAAAAAGGGTGTAAGGGTGTAGTGTTAGCTTCTCCGAATGAGATGGGTTAGTAAAACAATATAGATTTGTTCTTCTTAGATGTTCTAATTATTACAAACCCTAGCGATACTTTATGAATACTAATAATTAACAAGGATAATTATTATTTTCTGACAGAGGACAAAGCTTTTAATGCAGATTCAGACACCTTTAACATCTGTGTTGGGTCTTTGAACAGAATTGGAGATAAGAAGCTTTAATAACAATTTTAAAGCAGAAATGGAGGAAACAGATGACTAAATTTGGAATTAAAAAGAGCTGGGAAAGCTGCACCAAAGTTGACTTTTAATTTTTTATATGAATAGCCTCTGTGATTGATATAATATTTAAAAGGTTAAAAAAGGAGAGTTAGAATAAGTCAACTTTTAAATAAATAAATTTCAGTTGTATAATATATAGTATTTTGATGGTTCTTATTGATGATAAGTGTAAACTAGTAATATTTAGATCTATAAATAAATAATATATCAACTTATAATTGATCAACTCATAATGTGCGTCGTATCTTCTCTTACAAGATTATTGATGTTTATCACTGGATATAACTTTCTTGTATGTGATTGATGTTTTATTTTACTAGTCTGCAAAAGGAGATAACTGATTAGTTTAAACAATATTTATTCAGATTATATATTTTTTCTTAAGATTGTAGATTATTTACCAGTTTATTTTTTTATTTAACATATTGAATCCTATCAAAATCATCTAAAATATTTTATAATTGACCTTATTTTTTATATTAAAAAGTTCAAATTTTGATAAAGACATTGTTAAAAAAATATTAAAATATGATAAAAACATTAAAAAACTTTTTCTTCTATTATAAGCTTGGCTCAAACTTGCTTACGTTCTCTTTTATTTAATATAAGACTTACTTTAGACAACAAATAATTAATAAAAAAGAATTCTCAACAAATTATGAATGCTCCATTTACTTCTTTACTCGTTAATACCAACTTGACATTAAAAAAAATGCAGCAGTATGCTTATTTTTATGCCGTGCTTTGTACGAATTAATTAGATATGTTTAGATTGTTTCTGAACTTTTAATATTTTAAAATATTTTCTTAATCGATTTGTACGAATTAATTAGATATGTATAGATTGTTTCTGAACTTTTTATATTTTAAAATATTTTCTTAATTGATTTGGTGAAGATTTCATAAAATTTGAATTTCTTCTTTTTTTTTTTTATAATATTTTATTATATTAAAATTTTAATTTATTGGGAGGAAAATGACATTGTCTTTCAATATGTTTTGTTTTATCATAATTTCTTTTAATTTTTGCCATGATTTTATTTTTTAATGTTATACTTTTTATGCAATCATGTTATTAGGGAAGAGTACCATCACTATCCATGTTCAAGCATGTCAGGTTTTTCAATTACTAACTTTAGAGAAACCAAACACATAACTAAAAGTCCATTAATAAATATATCATGTACTAATATCCACCCACTTGTACCTCCAATAATGGGACATTTGTGCATAAGTATTGACAATTTTTGAGGTGGTTGTAGTGCACGATTATTGAGACATATTTAAGTAGGTATGGAGCCATATTTTGAAATGACCACTTTTTGACCCTTGCGCACATAACAGATCTCACAACATCCTCGTTACTATTTAGAAGCCAAAACAATAGCTATAAGCAAGTTAAGTTGCATATTGAAACAACCAAAACAAAATCCTCAAAATGTAATTTATTATTTACGATATGTGAATGTTCAAATTTAATTATAACTATTACTAATACGCTTCCCCTATGACAATCATATTCATACTAGGATCCTATGGACAAGCAATAACCATATCCGGTTATATCCATTGTCATGCATTTTATGCCCCAATATCACAAGTACTATAACATTAAGTTATTTACATTACTGTCCAATGAACACTCATTAACCATAACCACAGATAGCCAACATCACAACAAACCAAATTTTCAGGTTAACGTTCACCCATGAAACACCAACTACCCTACCATCCAACAGTTATTATACACAAGATGGTTGTTAAAGCGAGAGAGACTCATCACACTGAACCAGGCAAATTTTAACGAAACATTTATATAGTCTGAAAGTTTGATGCAAGCTTTGAAAACATTAACAACAAATTATCAAACTGTCTTTGTTATATCATTATACAATGGTGATACAAATGAATTTTTTTTATTATATTAGAAAAGTTAATATGATTTTAGATAAATCATATTATCAGTTATGTTTAATCAGAACAAATATTTTCATTCCTCCATAATCATTTGGATTAGGGGAGAGGGACCAGTAGTCGTGAGGGCTAACTTTGTCAACATGTAGCCGTTGCATGGAATATCGTAAGACCTTCATTTTTTTTTAGAAATGTAAAATGGACACTTAACTATCTACAACTAAGGTTTGAAGGTGTGACTCATCACGCAACTCGTTAAAATAGCATGCCTAGTGAAACGTGTCAAAAAAATGACTTTTTAAAGATTCGACCAAAACTTAATCTAATAATCCCTTGTAGTTGAATTTAAAAATGTCATTTGTTATTAGTAGAATATTGTATTTCTATATAAAATATAACATATATGCAACTT
>MU223997.1:368960-382549 GCA_018584345.1 Thuja plicata | reverse complement strand
TAAGAAAATTTGTTAATATGAAATACTCTAATGCATATACATTGGTACCCAATAGTTGTACACATAAGAATATTATTTGTACACTAAGATAACAATACTTGTTTAAGTGGGCATCTTATTTTATTAAATGAGCATATTAATTTCTAAGTGACACACATATAATAGATAGCTATGATATTTTATTGGAAACAAAAAGTTATTTATTTCAGTTTATTTATGTGTTTTTAATATAACATTTATAGGTTCTCATGTGTTCAAGTATTAGTCCATTTTTATCAACATTTGGAATTTTTTTGATTTACATGCAGATTATTTAATTACAATATATAGTAAAAATATGTGGTAAGAATGGATAATATATTCACAAGTGAGTGATCAACTATTGGACCCCGATCAACTATTGGGCCCTCTCCCCTACCACATTGATATTCGTTTTGCCTCCTCGATCAAGCAACACACAAATTTCTGAATTTCAGCTTTAAAAATTCTTCACAAGTACCTCGCTGCTACTAGTGTTCATAATCATTCTCTTTCAATTTTCAATCAATTATATTTTTTCTTTTTTTAATCATTTTTTATTTTTTATTTTTTTTTGTAATTCAAAATTTTGAATAAAACATTTTTTTATTACTCTGGTATAAATCCAAGAGTGATATACTTTTTTTAATTTTTCACATGTTTGAATTTTGTATAACTAGCTTTTATATCAAAAGAAGATACAAGGGTTGCATCGATAGAAAAGTATGAGTTCATATATTAAGAGATTATTATTATTATTATTTTCTATATAATTTTGGATAACATATAATATTGTCTACGTATTGAAAAATGTTGAAATAGAGATTTGCAAGGATTTCAATTTTAAAGAATCTATAGTTGATGATTCCCCTATACTTGTATGAAATGAGCTTGGATGGAGGCTTTTGCTTGTTCTTTTTTTTTCTTCATTCCTACACAGTAGAAAGGGATGTTAGTGGAATTATATTGATCAATGCATGGTTGGTCATAGGTACATAGTATAGACAATATAAAGTTTGTGTTAAGAAAAGTAATTATAGGTGAGAAAATATAAAATTGATAACAAGGAAAAATCACAAGATACAGTAGTGTATGAATGTGAAGAGTGCACCTCTGCACCATGATGTGATTGAATTGGGTTAGAATTTCTTTATGTAAAGCATACTATGAAGAGGGTAACAAATAAAATTGATAGAAAATAGGTTGCATAGAAATCTGTGTACTTGGACTTATTATAATAAGAAGAGATGTAGTTCAAGGACTCTTCTATTTTCTTGATAATTTTGTAAGGATTGTTTCTCTTTCTTGAATATTGATAGAAGAAAAATGGCAAATCTATCTAAAAACCCTCTATTGATTTGACTCTAGATATAATTTTAAAAACTAACCTTCATCTTTTTGTTTTACCAGTATTGGTTGTTGCTCTGTTGAGTTTTTCATTGGAATTTGTGTACATTAACTTATCATGACATAGGGAGTTGAATTTGTTTATGATTACCTAGAGATGAGGTTGTTATAGATATAATTGTTGGCTCATCTTGTTTCTATAATGGGTCATTGTAATCGTCAAATATAGCACCATGTACAAAGGTAAATCAAGTGGTTTAGAGCCAAGAGTGTATACAATATTAGTAACTATCCAAGAGACCCATTTACAAACCCTTCTTGAATCCACAAGTTTATTATTAGCATGATTCAAGCCTCTAGATAACAAGAGTTCTTGGGGATGCTAGGCAATATCAATATCAATGTTCAATTTTATGTACTTTTTTTATTGCAACAATAAGAATATTTAGCAATTTGAGAATATTTTGTTACATATCCTCACTAAATTATTTGTAGAAAATAGGTGCATTGATTGTTCAAAATAATTTTGTTCATCACTTGATGTTAATTTATTTATGTGGGTAATCGCGTACTATTTTAAGGCCCATATGGTGGGTTGGATTGGATTGTGAAGTGAAGATTGACCTACCTCCCAACTAGTTAAACTCCTTGCGCCCTCACAATAACCCAATGGTCGACTGTGTTAGGATGGAGCATGGGGGCCCCTACTGTAGAAAATAGGTGCATTGATTGTTCAAAATACTTTTGTTCATCACTTGATGTTAATTTATTTATGTAATTTAAAATAGTAATTCCTAATAATATTCAATTGGTTATGTATTACACGTGTTCTATAATGTTCAACAATTTAGTCAATTCATATTTGAGTGGAACCTTGTTAGCATGACACTATTCAGAATGTAAAATTAGTAGTGAGTTATTCTCATAGGAATTTGTGATATGCACAAATAGATTTTAACCTAATAGGTGGTGGTTGTGCCCAATCACCTACAAGAATGATAGATGTGTCATAAATGAGTATTTTTTTTTGGTTGAGGAAAGATTCATGTATAATCTACTATCTAATTTCAATGGTAACTTTTGTGTTATCAAAGTCATCTTATCGACCAAGAGATATTTCGTGTGCTTTGTGTCTTCTTGTAACGCTACTAATGATTGTATTTTTTTTATTAAAATCTAGAGGTATACATATATAGTTGAGGTATGTATGTTCAACACAAAAAATACAATGGGAGAAACAACACGAAGTAATTTTTAAATTGGATGCTAAACTTAAGAGTGTATGTCTGATGTAATGGATTTAGATAATAAGATTTATCTATACCAATAATTCCTTGTTGATCATATGCAAGGGTTACTTGAAGGAATCGTCATTATGGTGTTTTTTTAATAATGGAAAGTGTTAGTTCTTGTTTGGGAGATAGTTGAAATGGTGGAACATTAAAATATAATTTGGATTGGTCACTACGTTAGGGCATCTTACTTTTTCTTATGAAATATTGTGTAGTGTCATGTAAACTTGGAAGTATACTATATATTCATCCCATCTATTGATATTTTCAAAATCATGTCTACTAAGTATCTTAATGGCATTTGGATTTCTACCGCTAACTACCCATTTATTTTAGAAGCTCATATTCATTAATTTCTACTCTATTTCATAGGTATTTGTCTCATTATCAGAATTATTGTTCTCTTCGTGGCTAACCTCTATATCAATTTTATTGTCAAAATTCTACACATATTATTTATTTATATCCATTCCCTTTCAATTTGTAACAATATCATATTTAATGAGACCAATATCTATGACTCAATGTCATGAAAATGTTTTTATAGAAGTAGCTCACTCCAACAAAATGTTTCAAAATATTCTAAACCCTCACTTAGGGGTAAGTGCACCAAGATGGTGAACAAAAAGGGGGTATAAGTGGCCACTTTTTTTTCTAAAATCAGGTAAACCTAAACTTTGAAGAGAAATTTGAAGGTAATGCACTCAAAATTAAGAGTTGTGCAAAGAATAAAAATTGTAGTACTTTGAATATAAATAGTATTACATACAAGACAATCAAGAGAAATACAAAGCCTAAATTGTCACATTAGATAGTATTGCATACAAGACAATCAAGAGAAATATGATAACTAGAGGGAATAGAGGGATTTTCTCTGTCATTTTCACAAATATAAACAATGAGTTGTAAAATGAGACATGCAACATATTTGTGTTCAAATGATTATGGACAACCTCTACAACACCATTTGAAAAAGCACAAATAACATGGTCCTCTAATCCAACCATAGATTTGATTGTTTTGATTTGATCTTCTAGTTCATCTTTTGGTTTCCAATCACCCTTAATACCACAAACATTGAAGATGACATAGCATAGTGTCGCCTTGGGTAATAGTAAAGCCCATATAGTTTCTTTAGATTTTCTATAACAGTAACATTCTTGCCACAATATAAAACCCTTTGGAAAACATGACCACTTCGTCCCCATGGGTCATCCACACAACACACACTACATAAAAACTGCTCCCCTTGTGAACATGTATCTTCATTATCGAACTCTTAGACTGGACCATTCTTCCTTGTTATAATGCAGGATTAGGGCTAGGACTAGGTTTCTAGATCCAATATAGCACTCAATAGCTCCTTAATTGATTCTAAGTGACCGTGATGTGCTGCCAAATGTAGTGGAAGCATTAAGAATAGAGCAATTTTGTCTATTGTAGTTGGAACTGCACTCCTAGAAATGTATGCAAAATGTGAAAGCAGCATAGGATGTCCATTAAAATCATAATCCGGGCCGTGAATATTTGATAGAATGTTCAGAGTGGTGTCATCTCATGGAAAGGAATGATTGCACTATCTTCACAAGCTGAATTTGATTGAATGTGCTTCATAAAATTTCAGGCAAATACACTTGATAAGTTTAACAATAATCTGAAAACTTCGGGGTCAATCTAACTAGCTAGTACCATGAAAGAAGACGTTTCAGATTTCATCATGCGCAAAGTGTAGATCAAATTCTCTCTTTTAAACTGGTTACGACAACAAACTTCATGTCCTAATAGCTTCTACTACATTAGAGGGTAGTGAAGAAAAAATGAAAAACATGTCTGCTGAAATGGGGAATCTTATAAAATTAACATCGCACAAATGCCCTTTTGTATCTTCCTTCAAATGCAGTTCATCTTAAACAATTAATGCCCATTTGTTTATACCCATGTTCTTTGTCGCACAACACCCAGACTCCCTTATGCACAATCAGGAAACTTCAAAGGTTTCTGTGATTTTCATCTCTGGTGGCGCAGAGAGAAACCAGTCACCAAAATCTCTAGTTCTTCAATCAAATGGAAATTACCCATTCTCATTATTAAATTTGTGAGAAGTATATTTGTATTTCCTTCCATGAGCATAGGTCACTTGCACCATTAAATTTACTAGTGTTATGATAATCTCTTACACTTGGGTTAACTTTTTCAACTCATTTGGTTATATTTCCTTGGGCTCATAATATTAGATGGTGATACTTGAGGTCTTCCTTTCTCATGAAAAGATACAACACAAATTGAACCACTATTTATTGAATTGGTATACAAGATAAGATAGCATTCACTACATATTGTGCATGTTTGCAAGTTTGATGGTGCATATATATATTCAGTTGTGAAATTTTGTAGAAATTGTCATGAAGTAATTATTTGAAATTGGAAAGGTTGTGATCTAAATAGGAATATGTTTAGTTATTTGATGTGAGTTTATTGATGCATAATGAGCATAATGGTCTTCAAGTTAGGATGTTGTAGATTTATGTGTTATAATGTTGCAATGGTTAGTTTATTATTCATTTTGAGATATATGGCTTGGAATATTTGTTTTTCTATACATTGTATATGATGATGAAAACTTAAATTTGTTCCTTATGGTGAGCATATTAGAATGGAGTGTAGATTATATTCTGTAAAGGAAATACTAGGTATCATTGTTGATGGTACTAATAAGAAGAATGTATAAAATATGAAAGATTAATATACAATTCAAAAATTATATGAACATTCTTATTATAATGTAATATAAAAGAATAACTTGAAAAGATAGCACAAATATAATTTTCATGAAATTTAATATGATTTAAAATCTGTATACATGTGACAAAGAATTCACAAATATTTATGTATGTAAATATATATAATACTATAAATATGTGTTTACATATGATATGATATGAAACTGTAATTAGCTTTTATTTTAATTATGTGCATATAACTAAGTCTATCAAACAAGAATTTGTTTTATGAAAAAAAAATTAAGTCAACTCTCATGATGGTTGATTTTAAGCTTTCTTGAATAACACTTAAATCATATGCAAATAAGATAGTGAAAAGAAATTAAGAAATTTGTTTTTGGATATAGTCTCAACATTAATTTTCACATCATGATTGAATTGTACCATGTATAGACATATCAAGCATACTAATGTAGGTTCTTAAATAAAAATAACCCATAATATTCTTGTATGATCTACTAGCTTTAGTTGAAGTACATATCTATAACTACAATTTATAAGCATGGCATTGCACTTTGAACAATACCATGTCTCATCATTATTTTGCATAGCTTTATTTCATATTATGTTTCATCTAACTAAAGGAGACAAGATGGATAAAAAAATGAATTTGATTTTGTGAATTGTATTTTTGCTTTCGCAATACATTGGACAAGTTGCTTCATGGTGCAAATATTATTCTTAAATATAAATAATTGACTTTCTTGTAATTAGTACGGGCACATCCATAAGTTGTGTGTGTAACATCATTCACATTCTATTCAAACCATTTTAGTTCTTTTGTTTCTTCTACACTCAATTCTAAAGATATGAATGACTAGAAAAATTGTTTATTAGCTTTCCATTATGATTAGTGACATATCTATAACTACATGTTGTAAGTAATACATATCTCATATGTGTGTCTATTCCTTTTGAGTGGTTGGACCCAATAAAGTCACATTAGTAATTTAATATTAGAGGAAGGAGTATCCATTATCCTAATGCTCCTTAGATAAGAAGTTATATTCCATCCCTCCTTTATTTTAACCTTAGGCATAAACATACTGATTATTCCAATAACATCAACAAGGCATTTATTAATGATGTGTGTAATTTTATTAAAGGTGATGGAAGAGACTAATGTTTATGAATTATAAGGTAACCTTTGGAGAGAGAAAGCTTAAAATCATCCACTAAACACATTTCAAGATCCCTATTATGAAAAATGCACAAAGACATGAGATAATTAAGATGCTACTTTGTTATTTTGCCCTGAAATGAGAATTTGGCGAGTGTCAAATTCAACCTAGCCTCAGGCTTGTTCAAAAATAACATTTGGCAAGCACCAAATTTGGTGCTTTCCAATAGAAAATACATTTTCATTTAGCAAGCACAAAATGAAAATGCATAAAATAAAAATGTGTTTTAATTTGGTACTAGCCAAATTTGGTGAGAGTAAATATTGTCAGGGAAAAATGGTCTGCATTGGATCAACTCTCTCTCTCTCTCTCTCTCTCTCTCTCTCTCTCTCTCTCTCTCTCTCTCTCTCTCTCTCTCTCTCTNCCTCTCTCTCTCTCTCTCTCTCTCTCTCTCTCTCTCTCTCTCTCTCTCTCTCTCTCTCTCTCTCTCTCTCTAAATTCATCAATATTACATTTAAGTATAAGCCATCAATATTACATTTAAGTATAAGTCACAATATTTGTTGGAGTATAGAAAGCAGTGTAATAATGAACTTTAAAAGGAACCTTGACATCATATATCGACATGTAAAAAATCAAACAAACCCAATTGCTTAAATCTGACCAGCCAACCAATTATCATTATGTTTTAACAAGAAACATATCAATGGCAAGAAGATTGAATGAATTTTATAGGTCTGTTTATGTGTCTTTATTTTTTATTATCATGTTTCCTATGCTATTTCAGGATGTCTAAGACTAGAATAGCTAGGACAGGACATGATATTTTTATTTTATTATCTATCCGTGGATCAAACTTTAGTAGTGTGAGGAATTGTCTAAGGAAATAACGAGCATAACATCATCGAGGATACTCTGGGTCTTACCATGAAAAAGGACAATCCTCTTTTTTATACATGCAAGTGATACTCTAATCATTTTAGTTTAATTATACCTAGATGCTTGTATAAATTTTCTAAGTCAAAATTTATCTAAGAAAATCCCAGGTCATCTTGGTTCAAATATATCAAGGTGCTTGTATTTTCTTGCTACAATAAAAGATCGATGATGATAAAAAATACATGAAAACTATAAGATGACTTCATTATAGTTTTTGATTAAGTAAAATAGGTTTTAAAGGGTGTCTGAAACCTGATACATAGCTAAAGATAAAACAATAAGTCCAAACTTAAAAATAGTGGGAACAAAGACTAAGACAGGCCACACCCAGGGCCATAGAAAAAGAGAACAGGAAACCCATCACAATAGAACGCTGCAAGAAAAAATAAGACATGGGAATCCATCAGCCCAGATGCATCTAGCAAAGGACCAGCAGCCAACACACGAAGTCACAAGAAGGTTCATTTATTCCCCTTTTGGGATCGAAGGGCCATAACAAACGTGGGCAAATGTTTAGATTTTTTCCCTTTCATAGTAGTCCACCCATCATCCACCTCATTGGCCAAACCCTGCCAAGAGATCAAATCAGGGACCAAAAGTTCTCCTAAATCCGGAGAGCCAGGAGAAGGTTCCAGAAAAGGACCAGGTGCAGCCAACGGGACTGGTTCAGCAAGTGAACCAGTAGCCACCAGGCTAGAAGAAAAAAAAGGAGCGTTGCTAGCAAGAGAATCAGCAACCCCACCTCCATCAGAGACCCAAACACAAGTCTCAGAACAAAGAGTCACCGCAGGGACAGAGGTAGCATAAGAAGATGGAGGAGAGGCCTCACTCGGGGAAGAGACCTCACCAGAAAGAGGCCCCCTTACACCAAGAGGCAGATTTTTTTTAATATTCTCCAAGCCACACTGATCAGCCAAATGACCATTTTAAAAAAATCTCCTGCACCTGAAGGGGATCCCTTCATAATCCAGGGATTGGATCCAGGCACCTGTAGAGTGCTGCAGCATAATCTTTTCCGGAAGGCCCATAGAAATGTCCAGTCCACCAAAATTCGGACATTGACTTCATTATAGTTAGTTTACATATTCATTATAGTTATTAGTTTTCATTATTATATTACTTTCATATCGCATCATAGGTGCATCACCACATAAACGTATAATAGTCCATCCATCATATATCATAACTCATAAAAATAAAATAACAATGTCCAAGTGTACGATGATATCAAAAATAAAAAGATATATCTCAAGTCATAACGAGTCTAGTAAACATATCAAAATGGTGTGTACAATGTCATCAAGCTAAGAAGCATTGCCTTTTGAAGTAGTAGGTCCATGTTGCTCCTACATGGATGGTCCTTCTCCTAGCTCTATCCTCAGTGGTTGACACATCGCACCTGCACCCTCTATGTATGTCCTCTTGTAGGGTCTCCCATAAGAACTCTCAATGAAACAAAGAATCCTATGTGCCAGAGGAACAACCTGCTCATATGTTGATCTCCAATATAAAATCTCCTTTCTGGCACACATCATCAATCTCATACTATCCATATGTGGTCCCAAGGATCTAGTCCTCTCTAGCTCCTCAATAAGGCTCTCATCTTGACCGTAATGCTATATGGAAGTATCTATCTCCATAGTCAAATCATGAATCTACCTCTGGAGCCTCTCAATCTATCTCTCAAGCTAAGGTATTTTCTCAACCTAAGCCTATAAGTCTATCACATGTGCTAGTATCTCTGCAATATTGAACTTAGCCTCATTGTGTGTCTGGTCATATGGCTATACCTAGAGAGGAACCTATGCCTTATCTTGTACAAATTCTCTCCAACTAATCTTGGATTGATCATTATCATCATCACCAAACACCCTTCTGTAGATGGCCAGCCTTAAACATCACACACGAGGAAAAAAATAAGTCAACTTTAACTATTTAAGACTTTTTGCCTATGAATCAGTCATTAATATGTGATATTTACAACCGAAACCTACGAATATCTAATCCTCCATGAAGATCATAGTTAACCATCTCACCCTTGATAGTCAATCTCAGAATGCAATATACATCCTCAAGTGTAACTGACATCTCGCCAGCCGATAAGTGGAACGAGCTATGCTCGGTGTGCCATCTCTCTGCTAATGCAGTCAACATCTCTAAACTTTCTCTAATCGCAGGCATGTAAATAACATGAAAAAATTTTGTAGCACCCAAAATAACCTTGTTCATTGGGGGACAAGAGATATCTTAGGTTATACGTGATTGGATACCATTTGCATGAGATCATCACATCTAAAAATCCTCCTATCAAAAGAAAACATACCAGCATATATCACACGAACTACTAAAAATCAAATCTAGCTATCACTAATCCTATGAACCTTAATGTGATTCTATCAATCACATTGGGTATCTAGTCGGCCAACGCATGCTATGACATCGACCAACATAAATAATCAATCAAAACAATCAATTAGTCAAATCTAATCTTTCAAATCATACAGTTTCAACAAAAAAAATCTGTTTGCTGGTATAAGTGCATAGGATCAGAGCATGTATGTGCATGAGAAATAGAAAATGCGCAGCAATAGGGTGTGTATGCGCCAAATCTATGTATGTGCAGCAAAGATGACTAAATACACAGGAGTGAAGCGGGTAAACGTGCAGAAATCATAAATCTACACTAGGATTGCATAAATGCATGGTTACGATATGCATGCACAATAATTTATCATATATGTGCAGAAACATAAATCTGGGCATCCATACAACCTACCGTTTGACCTACAATTTTATTGACATAAATGTACTAAAAAGTCAAAAGTTAGGTGTATTCACCCTCTCCTCATAATTGTCTAGCTAGTGAACAGACTCACTTGATTCTGTGTTTGCACACCCAAATCGGCGAGTCTTAAACATCATAAATCTTCCATAGGGCCCCGTTTGTTTGCAGGAATTGGAAGTGACACTTCCCGGATTTGGGAGTGACACTCCTCGTTTTTGTAAATCCGCTGTTTGTTTCTCTAAATTGCAATTCTGGATTTGTCAAGTAAAACCAGGTTTAGACACCAAAATGAGTGGCATCATCTTCCTACTAATAGATGGAATTAGAAATCATACCCTGGTTTTGATATAATAAGGTTTTGAGTCAAATTCCAATTCCCCAAGATGCAAAACCAGGATTTCAAAACCTGGTTTTGTGATAATAAGGTTTTCACTCAATTCCAATTCCTGCAAACAAACGGGGCATAGAAGAAGAATAAGAAGAAGGAGGAGGAGGAGGAGGAGGAGGAGGAGGAGGAGACAAAACATGCACATGAAATATAACACAAAATATGTCCTGAGTGGAAAACCCTTCAAGTAAAAACAAACAACTTGAAATGCCTCACTGGATTAATCTAGAAATATCTTTTATATTGCCTCACTCGCTATACAACTGTCTCACAGACAAATGTTATCTCACTGATAGTCTTTTATGTCTCGCTGTCTTTTCAACTCTTTTACAAATTTCTTACATACAGAGACAGAAATCCTAATTTTAAGTATAGCCACGACAACATAGTACCAAACATCATTAAACACAAATATGTCTTTGCATTGAACTGTTCTTGATAATAGGTCATAGATTCTATAGTTTGAATCAGAATTTTATGTTCAAATACAACTGATTGTGCACAAAATGACAAAGATAATTCATTTAAAAATCAAATCCCTCTTTGTCTGCATATCTTGAAACTTTCTTCTCCACAAGTATAAATAAGCTTCATAATTCTGATTCAAAAACTGATCACAAACTAACCAAGTGAACCGAATATAATAGTTGGATCACCACATTATGTGATGACATATATTTTTCCATTAGTATGCAAAGAGAAAATAGTTGTTATGAACCGTCGGTTACACTACACTGAAAGTCAGGTTTCAGTTCAGACCGAAAGTGCTAAGCAAGGAGAAACCCGATGACACAAGTTTTGAAGTGTAAACCAAAAGTGCAACCCAAAGATGATACAGAGGAACCTGACAGAGAAAGGGAACTTGACAGATAGTTCAACAAAGGAACACCGAAAGACAATCAAACTGATTTCAGAGCAAACCGAGCATCAGACACCGAAAGTCAATTATATCCCGAGAAAAGGGGATCTAACTTCCACGTCAGATAAAACAATTATACTTTATATTTAGAGTTTAGATTTGTTTTAAAACCATTTCTTGAGGGACAAGAAACATAATTGTGATTGTTTTAATCAGTCTAACTGATTAAAAACATGCAAACTAGGAGATCAAGGTCAAGTTGTAAACATTTTATTATAGAGTGAAGTTTGTAATACGTGAGACTAAAAAGGTCAATCTATTGTATAAATAGATGTTGTAATCATTCATATGAAAATGATAAGAGGATGAATGAAGCCTACAAGCACATCTATGGATCAGACTGAGAGTTTTAAGAAGCATAACAACAAAAGATTAATTTGGTTATCAAGAACCAAGAACCAAGGCTACCGAGCAACAGAGGTATTAATCAATCACAATAGGTGATACTTTGTACATATAAGCTTTAATGGATCTGTAATAAAAAATTGTAGATTGCTTACACTCAATTAAATGAGTACTTTTGTCTGCATTCTAACAAGTGTAGCAAATAGAATAAATCCTTTCAAGAAAAAGGTGGATTTAACAATCCTATTGTAAATCTCTTAACTGAGTGCACACTAAACAATGTTGCTAAAGCTCTTAATAGAGTAGACCTTAACCAGTCTCCACATAATACTCCTAATAGGGTATATCATTAGAAGAGATCAAATTGTATGCCTTAACCGGCCCCTTCCAATCTACAGATAGTGATATTTTTGTGGGTTCCATCCCCACCGCAGTTTTTACCTTCTAACAGGGATTTTCTGCATTAGCATATCTTGTGTTATGTGTTATTGCTTTCATGAATGTTTCTATGAATGTCTACATACAATTAATATTATGAATTGATATCGCATGCATAAAGAAAGAACAATAGATATGATCGGTAAAGAAAGGGTTTGATTACAAGGTACGTGCACAAAGATGGGGGACCAAAAAGGGCGTATAAGGTGCCACTTTTTTTCTGAAATCAGCAAACTCTGAACATCAACGAGAAATTGAGTATACTTACAATCAAAATTTTAAAATGTGACAAAAACAAGAGTTGTTCTACTCCAAATCTAGTTTCTAAACTACTAATTTTTTTTACAAATGGTGGAGATTAAGGCCCTCAAAAAGGGGGAGCACAAAAAGTGGTCCTGTTTTTTGTGAAAAAACATAACATAGCGTCTGGTGTGCTCCCCCTAAAAGGTTAACTTTTTTTAAAAAAAATTAAATCGCTCTAATGATGAATTAGCCAACACCATCTAGTTTATCCCAGATTTTTTTGCTAATTTTTTTATGAAAGTGTGATTTTTTGCCATTTTCCAAAGTGGACACATCCTGAAAACGTGAAATTTATGTGTGCTCCTCCTAGAAATCATTGAAAACTAATTGAAAATCAAAACTTATTTTTTTTAAAGTGTGTAGAATGGAGTCTAGTTTTTGAAAATGTAATTTTTTTCAAAATTCAATGAAAGAGCCAAAATCTAAGCCCAAATGAATACACGTTGGTTTTTGACAAAAATCGGACATACTTAGAAAAGAAATTAGAGATGAAATGCTTAACATAATGAGAATTGAAAATAAATTACATGGTTAGATAGCTATCAGAGAGATCTACAATATCATGTCGTCTGATTTTATCGTTATTGAACCATGTGCAAACCTGACGGGGAGCACACAAGAAAAAATGTTATTTTTTAGTAAGTTTGCTGGAAAACACGTCTCAGGCCTATTTGAATCCTCCAAGCCTTTGGGTTGGAACTCCAAAGCAAATCCAAGCCTTAGGCTTGGTAAACTTCAATTTCATTAAAAGGGCGCATGCCCTAAAAAGCACATGCCCTATAGGGCATTCGCAATATAGGGCGTACGCCCTATATTAGACACAAAATCACAAAAGGAAGGAGAGAGAGAGAGAGAGAGAGAGAGAGAGAGAGAGAGAGAGAGAGAGAGAGAGAGAGAGAGAGAGAGAGAGAGTA
>MU223997.1:339430-354017 GCA_018584345.1 Thuja plicata | reverse complement strand
GGGTTAATACACAAATGAATCCACTATTTGGAAAGAGACCAAGAAAGGGGATCTTAAATTCTGTAAATTGATTGATTAATATGATTAATGACAGTAATTGAAAAGAATAGGAGAAAGCACCAACCTTCCAAAATGGCAGATCAAAGATTGCTATTTTTTGAGATCTGTAGACTATTTCTGGAGATGCTGACAATTGATACCGAACCAGAACATAGAGACAGACAAAACCCAGAAATATTTTTCCATTTCAATGTCATCTTATGAAAAAGGTAGACCCTGTACCACTTTTTCCAACTCGATCTGCTCAACTCTGAAAGTGTCCCTTTTTGCACAATCTGAAAGAAATCCGAAAAGGGTATCCAGATCTGGCCTCGAATCTACAGTCCTGAACCTATACCTAAAAGAAAAGTTTTTGTCTGTTGGGGGAAAGGGGTTTGCCTTGGTCAAACCCCAGTTTTGGAATTAACCTTATAATATAATTGAAATTGCAGAGATAAACAAAGTAAACACATAAATTCACCTTGCTTGTAATGTCCTTGTGGCGGATTCAAATCCGTGGATCCACAAGTATGCTTCAAAACATGGAATGTAGAATGGAAGGATGTCTTCAATCTCTTTCTTGTAGATCTCCAACACTAAATCTTGAATGAGTTATTGAATTTGGAAGAGGCTTGGAAGAAGGTGGATGGAGAGATCACCAAAAGGGCACTATGTAGCTTGAATCCTTCAATGGCCTCCAATGGATCTCCTTCATGAAAATGGATTCTTGGATGCTTGAGAATGGATGGATTCTTGCTTGAAATCTTTCTCCTTAGCTTGCTTGAATTGCACTTGAAAATCCTTCTCAATTGCGTAATGATGCTTAGAGAAAATGAGAGGAGAAAGCTCCCTATTATATATGAAACTAGGGCACAATCTTCTAAGAAGGCCTACATAGGATAATTAAATCATCATTTAAGCCTTTACCCCTAGGAGAGGACCTATGTTAAATATAATTTAGGAATCAACCGATTTGGAACCCGAAACAGCTGACCCGGAAGTGGGAATAGACTTTTTGTGAAGACTGACATCCCGGAAACCAAAAGTTCCCAGGATTTGGACCGTGGGACAGGGTCGGGGTCAGCCCTGTCCTAGGATAGGGTCGAGGAGGTTGACCCTATCCTAGGTTAGGGTCAAGGAGGTCGACCCTGTCCTAGGTCAGGGTCGAGGAGGTCGACCCTGTCCTAGGAGGTCGACCCTGTCCCTAAATCCCAGAAACACAGGTCTATATCCTAGAATGCAGAAATTAGGTCAGAAAATGGTGGACAAAAAGGTAGAATAGGGGGGGAAGCCATGTCAAGATTAGGAACCCAGTCAAGGCACTTGTCATGACCCCAAACCACTTACTCGGAAGGCTAAACAAGTCTAAAATGGAAGTGCTTCCATTTTCTGACTATACAGAAGGTTACACTATAAACCCAAAGAGAAGAAATAGAGGAACCCGACAGAGCAAGGGAACCCAATAGACAGTTCCAAAAAGGAACACCGAAAGAAAGTCAAACTAATTTCATAGAAAACTGAGCATCAGACACCGAAAGTTAGTTATATCCCAAGAAAAGTGGATCTGACTTCCACGTCAGATAAAATAGTTATAATTTATATTTAGAGTTTAGATTTATTTTAAACCATTTGTTGAGGGACAAGAAACATAATTGTAATTGTTTTAATCATTCTAACTGATTAAAAACATGCAAACTATGAGATCAAGGTCAAGTTGTAAACCTTTTATCATAGAGTTAAGTTTGTAATACGTGAAACTAAAAAGTGCAATCTATTGTATAAATAAATGTTGTAATCATTCATATAAAAAGGATGAGAGGATGATTGAAGCCTATGAGCACATCTATGGATCAGACTGAGAGTTTCAATAAGCGGAACACTAAAAGATGAATTTGGTTATCAAGAACTAAGAACCAAGGCTATCGAGCAACAGAGGTATTAATCAATCACAATAGGTGATACTTTGTACATGTAAGCTTTAATGGATCTGTAATCAGAAATTGTAGATTGCATACACTCAGGTCAATGAGTATTTTTGTCTGCATTCTAACAAGAGTAGAAAATAGAAGAAATCCTTTCAAGAAAGGTGGATTTAACAATCCTATTATAAATCTCTTAACTGAGTGCACACTAAATAGTTTTTCTAAAGCTCTTAACAGAGTAGACCTTAACCAGTCTCCAAATAATACTCCTAATAGGGTAGATCATCAGAAGTGATCAAATTGTAAGCCTTAACCGGCCCCTTCCAATCTACAGATAGTGAAGTTTTTGTGGGTGCCATCCCCACCACATTTTTTACCTTGTAACAAGGGTTTTTTGTGTTACCATATCTAGTGTTATTTCTTTCGTGAATGTTTCTATAAATGCCTACATACAATTAAGATTATGAATTGATATCACATGCATAAAGAAAGAAAAGTAGATATGATTGGTAAAGAAAGGATTTGATTACATAAGGTTAAAGGTTAATTAACTAAAAGTTATAGAGGTACTAATTCACCCCTCCCCTCTCAGTACATACTTCCCATTATTTCCAACAATTATGATTCCACCATATGAAATTGTGTAATGAATGCATTTATTATTGTTTAACATCATTGATAAAATTTTAACCATAAATCCTTCATGTCTCCATTTTGAATATACAACATTATACTTTATTTAGTTCATGAATCTTTTTAGAAAGTTGAATTCTTTAATCTGAATCAATTAAACAATTTGATTCAACTTCAATATAATCTTTTCAAAAAACTAATGTTATGTTCTTAACCAAACAAACTTATCTTTGAATAAATGAAAACCTTTGTTCTAATCTATGTCATGCCATTACAATTTTTAATGTGCATAACATATACCATGCTTGACTAAGAAGATTCATATTGTAATCCTCTTGATAACCACTGTCAAATACAAATTGGTTTGGAAGGAAAAAAACACATGACATGCATGGTAAAAATAGAGTACCTTACACTTGGGTTAGACCATACTATCTATAGAGTGACAAATAACACTATATATAATGACATCAATATGTTACCAACTTTAAACCGAGAGAACCTTGACTAGGGTTTATCTCCAAAAGAATAAGTGTATGATTGCAATGAATGTCACTATGAAATACCCAAAAATGGTACTTATGCATATCTTCCATAAAAAAAATAGTTTATTACTTCTGACAGACTCATACCCTTAACCACAGAATGGTGTATGTTGAAGATGGCTCACATTAAAACCAAAAGCTATGATGCCCAAAAGATAAGACTATCAACCCATGATTATACATGCATCAAGTACATCTCTATTAAATTTAAACCACGACAAACCCGATAAGGGTTTCAAATTAAAATAATCATGAATAAACTATAAATCGGTCATGAATAGTAGACAACAAAACCAAATAAGGATTAACCAGTAAAAGACTCATTAAGGTTCATGTATGGATAGGAAATTACTATGACCATGTAAACAAACTTCAAAACTATAATCCTTAGACAAAAACATGATTAAAGATTAAACAAAAGAGGATATATGAAATGTTAACACCTGAAATGAACTCATGTCAAAAATCTCTGCAAATTCCTGTGATATATGTAGCCCTGAAATTGCTTTACAACTAATATGTCATCCTTTCTTCTAAACTGTAACTGCTCAAACTTCCAAACTCATAGTGGTGCCCATTCTAAGCTGAGAAACAACCAACTCTTCATATCATTCCCTTCATGGGAAATGCCCTAGCTTGAAAAAGATATGGTTACAAAAAACAAAACCACCAATGTGTTTAGTTAATTAAGTGTTACATACTGATATAAATGACATCCCCTTTTATGCATTTAATTCCACATTCAACACTCACTTAGCACGTAGTGCTAAGTGATGTGTTGATCACATCACCAAAACATAACAAATTAGATGTTGCTAGGGGGCTTATAAAAAATCCTTCCTAGCACATTAATTTTTCTTCTCCATGGTCACCAATTTGGTTCTATATGAGATGTAGATCAATATTACCTCATAAACATTTTTGTCACACTTTTGAACTTAAGAGAAATGATTTTAATACTAACTGTACAATCACTAATGCATTGTTGATCATAAGTATATGACCTTAATACAATGACATGTTAACTTTAATGTCAAAAATTGTTTGGACAACATAATGGTCTTGATACACAAGTAATCTAAATGATGCACTATAAATGACACTAAATGAAAAAGTCTTTATTATTTCCTTATAACTGAAAAGATGATGCACTATGACTTAGTGTCAAATTGAATTATCTAAAAGATGATGCAATGTCATGAATGCAATCAAACTATCATAAAAAATATGAATAAAATAAACCTGATCAAATTGTATGATAATTATATCAAACTAAATGAGACTGAATTTGTTATCTGGAAACTTGTAAACTGAACTATCATGATACTGATCACATTGAATACAACATAAGTATAGGGTGATCATAATACTGTCATCATAGTGTTAGTGTGTTTGGAAACAAGGAAAAAAACAAAGAGGTGAGAGCATCAAACTCCCCCTTTGTCCTTGGTGAAAAATACACTAACTCTCCCCCTATTTGCAACAAGGACAAAAAGATGAAACACTGAACATGTATACTTGAAATGAGCAACTCAATCATCAGAACATCTCTGAAAGATGTGATAAAAACATGGAAGTAAGAAACTATATTGCAAATATCCTTGTAATATATGTCACTGACTCAACATATTATCCCGTAAATAAACCATATAATATCATTATTCAGTGCTAAAAATACAATAATCATAATACTACCTTGAAGATTCTTCTATGTGATCCCAACATTGAAAACACAAATCTGATCAGAGATAACATAACTTCAAACCAACTGAAATGGAATAATCAAGGTAAAAAACCATATGTCAAGTGCAAGCTAAAACTGGAAAAAAATTGAAAGAAAGACTTAAAGATATGCATTCTTTAAGCATGTAACAATATGAGAGGTGAAGAAGAAAAACACAAAAATCTCCCCCTCAATCAAATATTGATAAAATTATGAAAGAGAAGAGAGAGGAAGGAATCCCAGTCGCTCCCTCAATGTTTCAAAAAATTCTTTGGACAAAGGTTTAGTAAAAATATTTGCAACCTATTCTTTAGTGGACACGTAATCAAAAACAACTTCATTTTCTAAGAGTTTTCCTCAAGGAAAATTATATTTGATATCAATATGTTTAGTACAAGAGTGTTGAAATGGATTTTTAGAGATATTTATATCACTTTCATTGTCACAAAATATAAGTATAGGTTGTTTAGGAACATTAATTTGAATATCTTTCAAAGTTTGAGTCATCCAGAGAACTTGTGTAAAACAAGATACTACTCCAATATACTCAGCTTCAGTAGTAGATAGAGTAACACATTCTTGTTTTTTACTATGCCAAGTAACTTATCTATTTCCAAGAAATAAAGCACCAGCTGAAGTACTTCTCCTTTCAGTAAGACAACCTGCCCAATTAGCATCATTATAGGCATAAAGGGTGAAATCATCATGTTTGGGATACCAATTTCCATATTCAAGAGTTCCAAAAATATATTTAAGAATTATTTTAACTACATTTAGATGTGACATTTTTTTGATGAGTGAAATATTGAAGCAAAACAAATAGAGTGCATGATATCAGGTCTGGTAGCAGCTAAGTATAAGAGACTATCAATTATAGATCTGTAAAAAATATGATCTATGTCAAGTTTATCAACATATTTTTGAAGATTACAACCTATTTCCATGGGTGTATTAACTGGTTTACATACTTTCGTATAAAAATTTTGTATCATTTCTTTGGCATACTTGGTTTTTTATATAAAGATTCCTTTATCAAGTTGACTTACTTGCAGACCCAAAAATAAATAAATCTCTCCTATCATTGACATCTCAAATTTTGATGTCATAATTTTTTGAAATTCATATCATAGTTCACTATCATTAATCCTAAAAATAATATCATCTACACATACCACTACAATTATTATATTTTCCCCTTTTGTTTTAAAGTACAAGTTATTGTCTACATCTCCTCTTGTAAAACCTTGTTATCTTAAATGAGTATCTAGTTTTGAATACCAAGCTCTTGGCGCTTGTTTTAAACCATATAATTATTTTCTAAGTCTACAAACATATGATTCCTTACCTCCAAGTACAAATCATTTAGGTTGTTCCATATACACTTCTTCTACTAAATCTCCATTTTAAAAAATCTATTTTTACATCCATCTGATAGAATTTAAAATTCTTGTAGACAGAATAAGCTAGAAACATCCTAATTACTTCAAGTCTAACCATTGGTGCAAAAGTTTCATCAAAGTCAATACCCTATATTTGAGAGTACCCTTTGCACACTAAACTATCTTTATTTCTAACTACATTTCCTTTATCATCAAGTTTATTCCTGAAGATCCATTTAGCACCAAATATATTTTTATTGACTGGTCTCTGTATAAGTTCCCAAGTTTTTTACGTTCAATTTGATCTAACTCTTCCTACATAGCTTTAATCTAAAGATTATCAGAACTAGCTTCTTTGTAACTTTTAGGTTCTAACTGAGATATTAAACATAAATGTACTTGTTCCTAAATTTTATTTGTAGTTTGAATTCCATCATTTTTATCAAAGGTATTATTTTTTCTTGAGGATAATTTTTCTGAAGTAATTTTGAAGATCTTTGAGGAGTATATCTAACTGGCTCATTAGGTTCACTTTTTTGTTCAGTTTCATCTTTTGATTTTTGTTCAGTCTCTTCTTCAAATATATGTACAATTTATTGAGGAGGTTTTATTTCCTCCATTGGTGAAACATTCAATTTTTCATCAATGTTTACATTTGTACTTTCTACAATACATATCAGCCTTTTATTGTAACATTTATAAGCTTTAATGTGTGTTGAATAACCCAAGAAAATGCCTTCATCACATATTGACTCAAAACTACCTATATTGTCACTATTTCTCTTAATATAGCACTTGCTTCCAAAAATTTTAAAATATCCTATATTGGTTGGTCTGCCATACCTTAACTCCTGAGTAAATTTTGTATTAGTCTCAAATGAGATCTATTTAGGATATAAACTGCAGTATGAACTAATTTTTTCAATAATAGTTAGTTAAACCTAAATCTTGCAACATAATCCTTTCCATTTCTATAATGGTTCTTTTCTTTCTTTCTACTACACCATTTTGTTGTGGTGTGTGAGAGGCTGAATATTGTCTTTTAATACCATGTTCTTCACAATAATAAATAAATTCTTGTGAGTTAAAATTCCCCACCTTTATATGATCTAAGACACTTAAGTTTTAAATCAGATTCCTTTTCAAACATCTTTCTAAATAATTTAAACCGATCAAAGCCTCATCTTTATGTTTTAGAAAGGTGACCCAAGTCATTCTAGTATAGCCATCTATGAAAAGCATAAAGTACTTTTCATTGTTTAAAGACTTAGTTCTAGTAGGTCCACATAAATCAATATGAACTAATTTTAAAGGCTTTGTGGGAGTATATTCTATAACCTTAAAACTCACTTTAGTTTTTTTTCCTTCATGACATTCTTTGCACACATTATTGTCTGGACTTGTTAAGATTGGTAACTTCCTAACATTCTGATTTTTACTTATTTTGATTAAATTATCATAGTTTATGTGAGCTAGCCTTTTGTGCCATAAATTAGTCTCTTCAACTTGAATCATAAAGAAAACATTACTATCAACCTCTCTAGAGTTCTCATAAAGATTATAAATATTACCACCAGTTATGTATCCTGTCGCTATGGTTTTACCAGGATTTGTCTTGATTTCACACCCTAGATTAGACAATGTTACATCAAATCCATTATAACATATCTGACTCACACTGAGAAGATTGTATGACATCTCTTCAATATAATAAACATCATTTACATGTATTTCATTTTCAAGAAGAATAGTTCCTTTGCCAACAATTTCAAAACAATTATTGTTTCCAAACTTAACTGATCCTCCTGGATGTGTCTCATAATGAATAAATTTAGACTTATCACTAGTCATGTGGCAAGAACATCCACTATCTAATACTTGTAGATCCTTTTTAATAGAATGAAGTACAATTTGAACTACTAAAGAATTTTCTTTCACTTTAGGTTTCCATACAAACGGATTACCTTGTTGTTTTTCTGATCTAGGATTAAAACTAGAACATTTAAATATTACACTTTTCTAGATATCATATTATACCTATTTGACTCAGTTTTATAATGTAGATTACATAAAAAAGAATCAGATATATAGGAATTATATCTAGAGAACTTACAATTTTCATGTCTAGTTTCATCCATTTTCTCTTAGTTCTGTGTAAATTGTAAGTCCTTTGAATCCTTTCAATTTTTGTAGTAATAGAGTGGCATTCATCTTCAAAAGAATAGATTCTTTTTAAAAGAATTAAAAAAATTTCTTTGAACCTCTATCCTGGAAGCTAAAACTCTTTGCCTAACCAAAATCTCACCAAGATTTATTTGAATATCCATAAAGTACTCCAAAACTAGGAACAACCCTAAAGGAAGGTTATGGCTCTGATACCAATTGTTGGAGTATGTTATCACTGACATGAAGGGGTGAATCAATGATAACAAAACCAAGTATCAATTTTCAAAGATAAATTTAAATAATCAACTCCAATAAGATAAATGAAATAATGAGATAGAGACAAAACATGCACATGAAATATAACACAAAATATGTCCTGAGTGGAAAACCCTTCGGGTAAAAAAAACCACTCGAAATGCCTCACTGGCTTAATCTAGAAATATCTTTTATACTGCCTCACTAGCTTAATCTAGAAATATCTTTCATACTACCTCACTGGCTACACATCTATCTCACTGACAAATGCTATCTCACTGATAGTCTTTTATGCCTCACTTGATTTTCAACTCTTTTACAACTTTCTTACATACAGAGAGATAAAGCCTGATTTTAAGTAAAACCAATACAACATAGTACCAAACATCATTAAACACAAATATGTCTTTGTGTTGAACAATTCTTGATAGTAGGTCATAGATTCTATAGTTTGAATCAAAGTTTTATGTTAAAATTCAACTGATTGTGGACAAAAATACAAAGATAATTCATTTGAAAATCAAATCCCTCTCTGTCTACATATCTTGAAACTTCCTTCTCTGAAACTATAAATAAGCTTCATAATTATGATTCAAAAACTAATCAGAAACTAATCAAGTAAAACGTATATAACTGTTGGATCACCACATTATGATTCCACAATATGACATTGTGTAATGAATGCATATGTCACTGTTTAAGATCATTGATAAACTTTTAACCATAAATCCTTCATGTCTCTATTTTGAATATACAACATTATACTTTATTTCTGTCATGAATCTTTTCAGAGAGTTGAATCTTTTAATCTGAATCAATTAAACAATTTGATTTCAACTTCAATATAATCTTTTCAACAAACTAATTCTTTGTTCTTAACCAAAAAAACTTAACTTTGAATAAATCAAAACCTTTGTTCTAATATATGTCATGTCATTACCATTTTCAGTGTGCATAACATATATCATGCTCGACTAAGAAGATTCTCATCATAATCCTCATGATAACTGCAGTCAAGTGCAACTTGGGTTAGAAGGACAAAACACATGACATGCATGGTAAAAATAGAGTACCTTACACTCGAGTTAGACAATATTGTCTACACAGTGACAAATAACACTATATATAATGACATCAATATGTTACCAACTTTAAACCGAAAGAACCTCGACTAGGATTTATCTCCAAAAGAATAAGTATATGATTGCAATTAATGTCACTATGAAATACTCAAAGAATTATATGTATGCATTTCTTCCATATAAAAAAACACATCTTATTACTTCTAATAGACACATATCCTTAACCCATAGAATGGTGTATGTCGAAGATAGCTCACATTAAAAACAAAAATTGTGATGCCCAAACTATAAGACTATCAACCCATGATTATACATGCATCAAACTACATTTATACAAATTTAAACCATGAAAGACCCGATAAGGTTTTCAAAGTAAAATAATCATGAATAAACTATAAATTGGTTATGAATGTTAGATAACAAAAACAAATAAGGGCTAACTTGTAAAAGACCCGTTAAGGTTCATCTATGAACATGAAATCACTATGACCATGTAAACAAACTTCAAAACCATAACCCTTAGACAGAAACATGATTAAAGATTAAAAAAAAGAGGAGATATGAAACATTAACACCTGGAATATACTCATGTCAAAAATCTCTGCAAAATCCCATGATATCTATAGTCGAAAAATTACTTTACAACAAATCTGAAATCCTTTCTTCTCAACTGTAACCGCTCAAACTTCCAAACTCATAGTGGCGGCCATTCTAAACTGAGAAACAACCAAATCTTCATACCATGCCCTTCATGGGTGATTCCCTAGCTTGAAAGGGATAGGATTACAAAAATAAAACCCACCAATGTATTTAGTTAGTTAAGTGTTACATGTTGATATAAATGGAATACCTTTTGATGCACTTAATTCCACATCAATTACCATATTCAACACTTATTTAGCATGTAGTGATATGATGCAGTCATGGATGGAGAAACATCAAGGATATTAGTTTGATCCTTGCAGCCAATACAACACAACATAAAAAATAAGTCAAGCTGGATAGAAATGAGAGACCAGTCTTCAATTATTATCAGAAAATCATTTACATCAAATCTGCAATATGCAGTCTCACATGTCAAGCATACAAGCCTGATTATGATAAGAAAACCCTAGCCAAACTTACACCAAATAATCTTATGAAAATCACCTGCTCCATAGGAATAAATCCATTAGCTTATAGAGAAATTGCAACACCAGGTCGGCCCAGAAAAGATTGCATTTCTCAACAAAGAAAAATGTGTTACAAAAAATAGGTCGAGACCCAAATCATCTAGAACAAAACCTCTAATAAGAGAAATAAGAGATGATAACATACAATAAATTTTGCCTCAAACATAACAAAGATCTGGCACGATCATGTATGGAGATTCCCATCGGAATATCGAAAAATGATCAGAAAACATAATGACTGACCGGAAAAAAGAAGAACAGGACAGTCAAGCAAATAATCTACAAAATCTAAAGTGTGATGAATCCAAATCATGTGAGATCATAGGATAAGGTCTAGCATAAAGCCAAAAACACACTATAGCGACCGCAACACAAAAGAACAACCACTAATAGAAACACTAGACTGATCAACTAGGAAAACAAATATTTTTGTTTGATGCAAGATTGCTAAGATCCCAAGATTCTCCTACATCAAACACCCAGGGTACTTGAAAATTGAGCCTCTCACTTTTTGGGGGCCAAAGGAAAACCATAGTGGTCAACCTCAACTTGATAAATCCATGAATAATCCTCCAGTGGTCTATTCTTCCATTTAACAAGATGTTCCATACAATGCTTACCTCTTGTACTTTGACCAACTCTGCTATCCAAAATCTACTCTATCTGATCCATATGCTTCTTAGGATACTGTTTGCTAACATCATATGCTTCACTACTTCTATAATATTATTCATGATACTCATACAAATTATAAACATTTAATACTGGTGATATATCCATGTCCCCTGGTAGTTCCACTTATGTATGCATTCCCTGAATCAAATCTCCTCAAGATCTTACAAGGACCAAACTTCTTCATCCTCAAATTGTTATAAATACCAACAAGAAATCTTCCCTTCTTCAAGTATACCATAACTTCATCTCCTACTTGAAATTACTTATGTCATTTCTTCATGTCTTCTCTCCTCTTATAAACTTTATTCATTTCCTCCAAATGATGTCTCACTCCTTCATGCAATGATCTCATAACCTCATCAAAGTCCTCTCCTTAAGCACTCTCTTAATATCATGAATGATATCCCATAATTCTACTACTCCCTTAGGATTAAACCCAGTAACCACTTCAAATGGTGTCTTCCATGTACTCCTATTTACTGAATTATTACAAGCAAACTCTGCATGTGGCAAAACTAAATCTTGATTTCCAAAATTATCTCCAACTAAACACCTCAACAAGTTCCCTAAACTCATGTTCATAACTTATGTCTATCCATAATTTTGTGGATGAAAATTAGAAATAACTTCAAATCATCTTTCATCTTCTTCCAAAGTGTCCTTCAAAAATAACCAACAAACCTACTATCCCTATCTGAAACAATGGTCTTAGGTAATCCATGTAATCTCACAATCTCATTGAAAAATAAATCAGCTACATGCACTCCATCTGTAGTCTTATTACAAGGAATTAAATGTGTCATCTTAAAAAAAATTTCTACAACCAAAAAGATAGAATCATAGCCTCTCTCAGTTCTAGGAAAACCAAGTACAAAATCCATACTGATCTCCTCCCAAGGTCTCACCGGTGTTGTCAAAGATGTATACAACCCCACATTCTAACTACTACCTTTTAAAACTTGACATACCTTACAACTCTATACAAAATTCCTCACATCCTTCTAAACTTGTGGCCAAAAGTAATTCTCACTTACCAAAGCTACTGTCTTATCAATGAAAAAATATCTTGCTAAACCTCCACTATGTTTCTCCTTAATCTGATTATCTCTCATGGAACTCCTAGGTATACATAGTTGACTACCTCTGAATAACTTTCCATCCTGAATGAAATAATCCAACCACTTACTTTTGTCTACAACAATTGGTTCCTTACAAGTATTCTAAGGTTCACTAAAATCTGGATCTTGCTCATACAAGACCTTCAATTTATCAATTCCCAATATTGTAATCTTCATCCTAGTCAACAAATTCCTTTTCCTACTCAAAGCATCAACAAATGTATTTGACACAGGTATATGCACCAATATGGGGAACCAAAAAGGTGTCAAATACCTTTTTGGTCCCCCATACGCACATAGGGCGTGCATCCTATGGCTTGGGCAATCCAAGCCATAGGGTGTGCACCCTATAGCCCGCAAGCCTTATAGAGCGCATGCCCTATTTGGTTTTCTATAAACTTAGGGCAGCCACTTTTGTGGCTCATTTTGTTTTCCCAAACCCGCGGCTAGCAAAAAAAATAGAGATAGCAGCACGTATGCGATTCATTGTGGGTTTTGCCCCATCAAACTGAAGCAAAAAATTGCTCCACAACGTCATCAAGGTGAAATCGGAAGAAGAGGTAAGTGATTCTAGAATCATTTATCTTATTTGTATTGAAATTTAGGTTTAATTTTTAGTTTTCAATCAAATTTGATTGTTTACGTTTCTTTTCTTAAATTTTATGTTTAATTAGACTTTTAAAATAGATTTTCTTTTAATTGCCAGGAAGGAATGATCTCCCCACAGAAAATCCTCAACGAAACCCTCCATCTTCTCCTCATGAAAAATTGGATGTTGAAAATTACCAAGAAAATGAACCCCACCTACCTTCACCAATCGAGAAACCTCCTTCTGGAACACATGAAAACTTGATACCAAATAGAAAGAGGGAAAACAGAAATAGAATCTTTAATTAGGAAGTTGAAAGATTCTATTGGTACAAATCCTAGAAGGGAAACACTTTCAAAATCATTAGAATTAATCTTGACCCACGTAGGTTCAGTTAGTGGGCAACTAAATTTATGACACGACAAAAGAGAAGAACAAAAACAATATTATACAAATAAATTATCATATGAGGAGATAAAAAAAATCACAAAAGCTGACATTTGCAAACTCTTTAAAAAGCCAGGGGAAATTGAAACTCTTAAGCCTACAACAAGGAGGATCCCAATTCATTGGTGCTTGAATGAAGATATAAAAACAAACTTTTGGGACAGATGGTGGATGGTCTTTGTTTCCCCTCCCTGTAACAATCATGAGGTTCCTATCTATTTCCTAAGGAAACTCTATTGTGAGTTTGTCCTGAAGGAATTGCCAAATTATTTTGACTTTCTAGAGTCTCAGGGTAGAGGTGGGGGGTCATCGTTTGATAGACCTATGGCACATCATGACCCTAATGCACCTAGGTTTTCCAGTGGTGAGCCACATGTGGATCATGTTAGTATTCCTTCCAATGTGAAGGAACATGTGGAGGTGGACACACTAGGCATGATTAGTGCTCTGACACAGACTCTCATTCAGTGCATCATTCCTCTAGTTGAGGGTGACCATGGTCAGTCTGTGAGGGGTCATTATTGTTGTTCTTGTGCATCCCTGTGCACATTTGGTACTGTCGAGAGAGAGGACGGACTGATGACTGAAGATTTTCTCAATGCAACATTTGGCAGTGATACACAGGTAAATATTTTCAATTTTATTGAATTTATTTGATCATATTTCATTTTTAAATGAATAAATTTAATTAAATTAGTATCTATTTGTAGACACCCTAAAATGGATAGGCTTGCGACTTTACATTAAAAACACTAATTTTCATCTATTAATTAATGGTTTCGTAATCATTAATTAATCATCTATTTTCTTCTAAATTCATTTCTCAAATCATCTAATCCAAT
>MU223997.1:320932-333583 GCA_018584345.1 Thuja plicata | reverse complement strand
AGGATGCAAGTATCCCATCCTCTTCAGAATCAAATCCCAAGGATGTCACACGAGCAGCAGGTAAGATAGTCATTCAACAAGATACCAATGTCTCATCCAGTTCAAAAATAGACCTCAAAGATGTCACAGAAAAAGCAAGTAAAATATCCATCACGGACAAAGGATGTGGTGAATATAGGTATGAAGAGGCTTTCACAATCACACACATGCCTTTAAGTCCCAGAAATAATGGTATGCCACCACATGTCATTGCAACAGAAACTCAGTAACCAGCCCTTTTTAGATGTCCACCAACAACCTTTGTCCGATGGGGGGACATAGCGGAAGAGAATCCTTTTGAACAAGACATTAATGCATGGTTATATAGAGACACTCCTGAGACAGTCTGACCACCCTTACCTTTGGAAAACTACGGTAACGGTTACACAATGAATGAATAACTAAATTACTAGACAAATTATGATCAAAATTCAGAGTCAAGGTTGTCATGGAAATGATCACATTCCTTCACCTAGATTTGTGACGACATCATTTAGTCCACAGGTATATATTTAATAATGAATTATAATTAACAAGTTAGTGGTTTATTCTTATATTAATGGTTGTCTTATAAATTACCATACATATGCACTAGTTTAATGCTAGAGCTATGACATCGACACCACACACTAAAGGATGCGGTGGCACCTTCACAGAGGTATCATTTATTAATTAGTGGGGTTGTAAAATATTATAGGTATTCTTGATAACTACATAATACTCTTGTTGTTTCATTTTCAGTTATTGACATTAGAGACTCCTCCTTTTGTTCGCGATAGTTTGAATCGTGGCGTAACTACAGCTATAGCTAGTTCTGATGCATTGACCGAGGTATGAAAGAGATTACTTAATTAGAACTATTATTTTAATAGTTTGTATTGAAATTTTTAATGATATTCATATATGTATTTTAAATATTGTTTTGATCATTGTTGTAGGGACTCATTACTCCAGATCATCAGCGTGCCCCTTCGGTGGATGTACATAGTGACTATTTGGTAGCGGTAAGCAAATATTCTATTTTATGTCATCCTATAATTAAATTCCTATGTATATTAGTTATTGATGTTTATACTTGTTATTTTATCAGCTTGAGCTACAGAAGAGTCTAGACAGGAGGACTAGCGAGCGCACTCGGAAGAGTACTGGATCTCCATCGACGCGACGATCGAAGACAACCCAAAATTTGTTTTTTTCCCCTTTTGGGAAATGACTAGATTAGGAATAATCATTGTACGCCAATATGGCATTACTAGACATATTTTTTGTATATTGTATAAGTGACATGCTCTATATCCATTTGGTTTTCACGACGCCAATTTAACTGTATTGGACATATTGGAGAGAGAGAGAGAGAGAGAGCTATCAACCAGATCATAATTAAGTAACGATTTCATTTTCTAGGGATGGATGATTTGATGGACTGTTTGAGTGGAGCTAAGTATTTCACCAAGATAGAATTGAAAAGTGGATATCATCAGATTAAAATCAGAGAAGGTGATGAGTGTAAGACTGCATTTAAGACAAATGAAGGATTGTATGAGTTATTGGTGATGCCTTTTGGATTGTCTAATGCACCTAGTAATTTTATGAGGTTAATGAATGAAGTCCTAAAGATATTTTTGGGTAAGTGTTTGATTGTGTTTTTGGATGATATCTTGATTTTCAGTAAGAGAAAAGAAGAATAGTTGATGCATGTTAAACTAGTATTGCAAAGGTTAAGGGAAGAGAAGTTTTTGATAAACATCAAGAAGTGTACTTTCATGAAGGAGGAATTAGTATACTTGGGATTTGTAATATCTTCTGAATGATTGAAGAAGGATCCTAAGAGTGTGAAAGCCATTTTTGAGTGGCCTACATTGGGAAACGTTGGAGAGGTAAGATCATTTCATGGGTTGACAAGTTTCTATCGGAAGCTCTCTCTCTCTCTCTCTCTCTCTCTCTCTTTTCATTTTATGTCTAATATAGGGCGTATGCCCTATAGTGCGTATACCATATAGGGCATACACCATTTTAATGACATTGATGTTTACCAAGCCTAAGGCTTGGATTTTCCTTGGAGTTCCAACCCAAAGGCCTGGAGCATTCAAACAGATCTGAGACGTGTTTTCCAGTAAACATAGAAAAAAATAACATTTTTTCTTGTGTGCTCCCCATCAGGTTTGCACATGGTTCAATAATGATAAAATCAAATGACATGATATTATAGATCTCTCTAATAGCTATCTAAAGATGTAATTTATTTTTAATTCTCATTATGTTCAGCTTTTCATTTTAATTTCTTTTCGAAGTATGTCTGATTTTCATCAAAAACCAACGTGTACTCATTTGGGCTTAGATTTTGGCTCGTTCATCAAATTTTGAAAAAAATTAGATTTTTAGAAATTAGACTCCATTCTACACACTTTAAAAAAAAAGTTTTGATTTTCAATTAGTTTTCAATGATTTCTCAGGGAGCACACAGAAATTTCACGTTTTCAGGATGTGTCCACTTTGGAAAATGGCAAAAAATCACACTTTCATGAAAACATTAGTAGAAAAATCTAGGATATTCTAGGTGGTGTTAGCTAATTTCTGATTGGAACGATTAAATTTTTTTTTTTAAAAAGTTAAAATTTTAGGGGGAGCACACTAGACACTATGTTATGTTTTTCACAAAAAATAGGACCACTTTTTGTGCTCCCCCTTTTTGAGGGCCTTAATCTCCACCATTTGTAAAAAAAATTAGTAGTTTAGAAACTAGATTTGGAGTAAAACAACTCTTGTTTTTGTCACATTTTAAAATTTTGAGTGTAACTATTCTCAATTTCTAATTGAAGTTCAGAGTTTGCTGATTTTAGAAAAAAAGTAGCATCTTATACCCCCTTTTTGGTCCCCCATCTTTGTGCACTTACCCACACACCACTCCTATTTTTTCAACACAAATGTATAACTCTACATAAACTCAACCCATCTCATATGTCTTTGATTCAACTTACCTTGGCTACTCAAATACTTCAATGCTTGATGATTAGTATACAATACAATCTTCCTAGGTAAAAAATAATGTCTCCACTTTTTCAAAGCTTGGATTATAGCATAGAAATCCTGGTCATACACTGAATACCTTCTCTTAGCATCATTCAACTTCTCATTGAAATAAGCAACAAGTCTTCCTTCTTGAGTCAACACAACTCCAATTGTATTTCCACTAGCATCATAGTCTACTTGAAATATCCTATTGAAATTAGGTAAAGCTAACATCGATTGTTCTGTCACTATATGATTCAATAATGCAAAACTTATTTGTGCTCCATATGTCCATTTGAACTCCTTTCCATCTCCTCTCATAGTTTCAGTCATCGCTCAACAGATTGAACTAAAATTCCTGAACAACTTCCAATAGAAACTTGTCAACCCATGAAATGATCTTACCTCTCCAACATTCCCTAATGTAGGCGACTCAAAAATGGCTTTCACATTGTTAGGATCCTTCTTCAATCATTCAGAATATATTACAAATCCTAAGTATACTAATTCCTCCTTCATGAAAGTACACTTCTTCATGTTTATCAACAACTTCTCTTCCCTTAACCTTTGCAATACTAGTTTAACATGCATCAACTATTCTTCTTTTCTCTTACTGAAAATCAAGATATCATCCAAAAACACAATGAAAAACTTACCCAAAAATATCTTTAGGACTTCATTCATTAACCTCATAAAATTACTAGGTGCATTAGATAATCCAAAAGGCATCACCAATAACTCATACAATCCTTCATTTGTCTTAAATGCAGTCTTACACTCATCACCTTCTCTGATTTTAATCTGATGATATCCACTTTTCAATTCTATCTTGGTGAAATACTTAGCTCCACTCAAACAATCCATCAAATCATCCATCCTCAGAAAATGAAATCAATACTTAATTGTGATCTAGTTGATAGCTCTTGAATCAGTACACATCCTCCATTGTCCATCTTTCTTAGGTGTTAACACTATAGGCACTACACATGGACTCAAACTTTCTCCGATTAACCCTCTCTGCAACAAATCTTGAACTTTCCTATTGGGTTCTTCATTCTCTATCGATGTCATCCTATATGCTTCTTTATTAGGCAGACTAGCCCCTGGTATCAAATCCATGCAATGACTAATACTTCTTATCGGTGCTAATCTATCAAGGAAATTATCTTATATGATGCGAGAATACTCATTCAACAATCTGATAATTTCTTTAGGATTTTCTTCTACCAATACATTCTTCTTAGACTCCTTAGGTACTAAATAAAAACACACATCATTATGCTTCATGCCATCCAAATATTTCCTGGCATCCACTTAACAAATTATTTCATTGGTACAAACTTCATTCTTAATATTTCTACCATCATGCATAGCTTTCCTATCATACCACCATGGTCTACCCAAAAAGATATGACACACATCCATAGGCATAATATAACACAAAACCTCAATAATACTTCTCAATCTTGAATTTAACTAGGCATTGTTCACTTATGATTACCTTATGTTCATCTCGTATCCATGCAATCTGATAGGTTTAGGAAGTTCCATCCTCTACAACTTCAATTTTCCAACCAACTCCTCTGAAGAAAGATTCAAAACCTCCACTATATATGACAACATTACACACCTTGTTTTGTATCTTACATCTAGTTTTGAATAAATTATTCCTCTGTATAGACTCCTTCTCTTATTCTCAATTGTAAAGGATCCTCCTAGTCATCAAGGTTGCACCTTCCTCTACTTGATTATTTTTCACTAAACTAGTCAACTCTTCATCAAAAAATGTCTTTCTCCTATTGCCTTCTAGAAGCCTTCTTCTCAAAGTTACCTGGCTTGCATTCAAAGTCTCTTGTTGGGATAATGGAAAGGGTGTGTACTGAGAGGGGAGGGTTGAATCAGTACCCTTTAACAACTTTTAATCAATTCTTTGTAACCACTATTCTGTATTAACTGACTAAGCTGATTGCATATACCAAACATATAGTATCACTACTGAAATGTAAATGCTTGTAAAATAAATTACAATACACATGCATGAAATTAAGTACTCATGACACTAGTATTTTGGTATCACAGAAAGCCCATGTTAGAAGGTAAAAACTATGGTGGGGATGAGACCCACAAAACTTCACTACTACGATAAATAAAGTATCATGTTAAAGCTTACAAAGAATGATCACTTCTGATAGTCTTGCCCTATTCGGAGTAATAACGAGATCGATTAGATCTACCTTGTGTGAGGATTTAGCAACACAAGTTATGTGTGCACTCGATTAAGAGATTTACAAAAACATGGTTAAGTCTACTTTGTTAAGAGATTTAGGGGTCTATTAAAACTGTTAGAGAGTAACAAAATTTTGATATGAAATATATACAATCTCAATATTGCTGATATAGATCCATTAAGTACATAACAAACATATCACCTCAATGTTAATGATTTTATCTTCTGGTATGTTCTTCTCGGTAGCCTTGCCTTAGTTCTAAAAACTAATTTCTTCAATGTAGTCTCTATCCTTAAAATCCCCTGTTTGATCTCTGTTGTCTGTAGTATGGCGGCTACTTGATCATTGATTGATCAACATACATTAAAAAATTTTACATTTATACATTTATATATCAAACAATATGACCTAATTTAAGGTTTTACAATTACATCATTACCCTAAGATCAACAGTGTACATAATTTACCTTGATCATCTACACATAGGAGACATAAACAATTAATGTTGTATATCAATCATGTAAATTTTTATCTAGGTCAGAAAAAAATTTGTTTCATAGAATAATGTGCCATATCTAACTTTTATGTGGCCTATGTTCCACTCGGTTATGTTGTCTCTCAGTGCTCGATGTTGTCTATGTTAGTAATAACTGAGAGGGGGGGGGTGAATCAGTGGCCTCAAAATATTCCAATTAGTCAACCCAAAAACTTAGTACCACAATATTAAGCCTCTAGTTATCTTCAGTCCTATAAGATGAATGCCTTCAAATACAATTATTAAATTACTACTGCTCAAAATTCTTTGTTAAACCTTATACTATATGATTACCGAATAGCAATATGTTAATTTACCAAAAGACAGTAAATTATCTTAGAGTATACTGATCACTCCAGATTAGCTATGTGTAATGAAAAACACTAAAGTAATGACTCATAAACACATTGACACATGAATTTTTAACGTGGAAAACCTGTTAAGGGAAAAACCACTTGGGAGCGGTAACCCAAAATTTTCCCTCTTCCGAAGTGAGCTTGGTGAAGAGCCAACCCTATTAAAGGTTACAAACACACTGTTAGGTGTGACCTTGTTAGAGGATTTAAATATTTAGTCTGTCACTTGATATCGGGCGTCTCTATGCTACCTTCCTTGATCAAACACTCTCTTGGCCTATAAATAGGTATCTGGCATCTCATGCTATCTTCATGATCAAACTTTTTGATACTCCTTGGGATGTATCTCAATATAGAAAGGATCTTTAAATCCCGCTCAGTTAAGAGACTTTATGAATCAATGGTTAAACTAAAACAATATTATCTGTTCACATATACAACTTATACTTGCATATTTTCAGATCTATTGTAAGCTCATAAAAATAAGTTGATCAATATATCTCTTTTAATACCTTTGCTCCACTTTAGTTCTGCTCAGTGATGTTGTGCTTTGTTGCTTGGTGTCCACAGAAAACTTTAGCTCTTTCCTCAACTTGATTGATAAGGACTGTATGAAGTCGCTCTTCATCAATTTCTCTTCAGCACCCTCTTTTTCATTCATTCACCCTCAATTTGTAATGAATTAAGTTGTCTCTTTATAGACATAATATCACCATTGTTAGGTTCTTGATTTTCTTGATCTTGGTGTGATCCATAATCTTAGCCAATTAGATTTAAATCAAAACTCTTGTTTTATCTCACAGAGATCTTCTTGCCAACTGGACAAAACAACTTTAAATCCTTTACTTATCTCTAGCTTTACCTTGCCGATGAAAAAAATGATAACTACCAGTTAAGTCCATATTTAGCTCTGCCAGCTAGATATTTTGTCATTTCTGAACTCAAGTTTATTTTCGTGTTTTAACTCTTTGATAGCTTCAGTCAACACTCAAGTTCTCCTCGGGCTTCTTCGTCAGTTTACACTATGATTCTAGCTGTCGGTTATGCTTGTGATTCTTCTCATTGGTGTTCTTTCTCGGGCATCACTGTGACTTGACTTTCGGTGATCTTTGTCCATCAGGTTCCACTAGTCGTTGGTGTTTGAAGTCACATTGTGAATGCTTTTCTTTTTATGCATTACTGAAAGCATAATCTTTATCTCTCTGATTCTCTGAAGTCTTTTACACTTTGATTATAACCGATTAGATTATATCAAGTTGACATCAATGAAAATACAATCCATTAACTGATTTAATGTCTTGCATTATCTTTCTGCATTTCGGTGATCAACTTATCATCTTCAAACATTCAATTAGTTACATGTCATCAATCTCTCCCTTTGGCATTGATGGCAACATACTACATTATCATACTATACTATCACTAATACAATATGAAATATAATAGTTTCAACAAGCTTTCCTAATGTAACTATTACAAATGTATGGCTTTCGGTAAGCTCAAAATATCTCAGATTTGTTTCTTGCAGAATGTTTGTCTTCAATCTTCAATCCCTTCACTAGATAGATGTAGCATCTAATGTCTCTATTATGATATGTGTTCTGCCTTGACTGTTCCTCTTCTTGAAAATTTATTTTTCCTTTGGTAGCAATTTCTCTCTTTGTATGAACTCTCTCCCTTTGTTACTTCTCTCCCTTAGATGGATATTTCATATGTAATAAATTTCTCTCCCTTTGAGCATCGATTAACTCTTCCTTCTGATTCTCAGGAACATTACTTCATGGATAATGATATAATCTTTTTTGATCAATGAGATAATCTCTCCCAAATCTCTCCTTCTAATGATAATGAAATAATCTCTCCCTTTTGATCCTTTTTATAATGAGATAATCTATCCCTTTGACAATAATGCCAAAAAAAATCATCTATATCATGTTCCATCCCTTTATATAATATATTCCATGAATTTCCCTATCCATCAGCAATACAATGTATCAGGTATTCGGTGTATACTTATACCTTATTGTGTACAGATGTATCTTTTGTTGTTCATCTTGGTGTTTGCATCAACATGAATGATCTTCAGATTATGTATAGGCTGACGCATCCTCCTAGTCATCTTACTAACTGATAGACAAGGGTTGGACCCCTAGTCTCTGTCTCAGGTACTCAAATGTATCCTTCAATAATGGCTTGGTGAATATATCAGCTAATTGTTCCTTTGATTGAATATATTCTAGTATCACCTCCTTTGCTTTCACTTGTTCTCTCAGATAGTGATACTTGATAGAAATATGCTTAGTCTTAGCATGCATGACTGGATTCTTAGAAGTGTTAATTGCACTGGTGTTATCACAATAGATAATTACTGGTTCAGGAATCTTAATATTCATACCTTCCAGCAATTGTTTGATCCCTACAATATTGGAGCAATTTTCAGCAGCAGCCACATACTCTGCTTCTATAGTAGACTGAGAGATGCATCCTTTCTTCTTGTTGATCCATGTGACAAGTCTGTCACCCATGAAGAATGCTCCTCCAGTTGTGCTCTTTCAGTCATTAATGTTTCTAGCCCAATCAATGTCTGTATAGACTTGTAGCTCAAATTTTCCTTCTCTTTTATACCATAAGCCATAATCCTCGATGTTCTTCAGATATCTCAGAATTCTCTTGACAACAGTCATATGTGATTCTTTGGGATTAGCAGAGAATCTTGCAACTATTCCAACTGCATGTGCTATATCTAGTCTGGTATGAACAACATATATTAGTTTTCCAATGATTGATCTATATAAGGTATAATTTAGCTCATTGGATTTGTCTTCTTTTGTCACCTTACATCCGGTAGCCATAGGTGTTCCAACTGGTTTGGAAGCTTCCATCTTGAATATATTCAGCACTTCCTTGATGTATTTGGACTGAGTGATATATATGCCTGCATCTTGTTGAAGAATCTGTAGACCAAGAAAGAATTTGATCTCCCCAAACATAGACATTTCAAATTCCTTTCTCATTTCATTAGCAAAGGATTTGCATAACAATTCATCTCCCCCAAAAATGATATCATCAACAAAAATTTCAGCTATCAGAATATTACCTTCGGTATCTTCTCTTAAGTACAGATTGCTATTTTCACTTGTTCTAACAGATTTTACGCTAATGAGATAGGAGTGAAGTCTTTCATACCAGGCTCTAGGTACTTGTTTTAATCCATACAAGGCTTTATGTAGTCTACATACCATGTTTCTCTTGTCTGGATCAACAAACGCTTCTGGTTGTTCAATGTATACCTCTTCTTCCAGCATTCCATTTAGGAATGCGGATTTGACATCCATATGGTATACCTTGAATCCTTTAAATGTAGCATAAGAAAGTAAGATTCTAACTCCTTCTAGTCTAGAAATGGGTGCAAAGTTTTCTCCATAATCAATTCCTTCTTCTTGTGCATATCCCTTGCATACTAACCTTGCTTTGTTTCTTGTGACTTCTCCATTCTCATTTAGCTTGTTTCTGAATATCCATTTGGTACCGATGACATTTTTGTCATCTATTCTCGGTACTAGTGTCCATGTATTGTTCTTCTCAATCTATTCTATTTTTTCATTCATATTACTGACCCCCATTCGTCATTCTCAAGTGCATTATTAATAGATTTAGGCTCAAAATCACAAAGTAAACATCTAGTGTTTAGTGACTTACTTTTGGTTCTTGTTCCAGCCTTTTTGTCTCCTATGATTTGATTATGTGGATGATGTCTTCTGAAATACTTGAAAAGTTTTAGTTCAGCCCTTTGTTCATCATTTTGATCATCTTCTTGACCTTCGTTCTGATCTCCATTGTTTGGAACATCATCTTGAGGATTTTCTTGATTTTTGGTAATTGAAGCCTGATGCTAGGGTGCAATGTTCTATTTCTCTGGAGCGATACACTATTTCTTGGGTAGAGTGTCAGGTTCTGTATAAAAAAATATGTTCTAGTCCTTTGGTTCTTTTCTTCTTTCCTTATCATTCTTTTTTGCAAATTCATCTATTTTCACATTTGCACTCTCAATGATTTTGTTAGATGACTTGTTAAGACATTTATAAGCCTTGCTTTTGGTTGAGTACCCTAGAAAGATACCTTCTTCACTTTTGGAGTCAAGTTTTCCATTTCTATCATCCTTTAAAATATAACATTGACACCCAAAGATTTTGAAGTAACTTACATTGGGTGTATGACCATACCAAAGCTCATAGGGTGTCTTCTTTGTGTCCTTCTTCAATTGTACTTTGTTTAATGTGTAGATAGTAGTACTGACAGCTTCCCTCCATAAATTTTGAGTGATGCTTTTCTCAATCATCAATGTTCTTGCACAGTCAACAATTGATATGTTTCTTCTTTCATCAATTTGATTTTGTTGTGGTGTTCTCGGTGTAGAAACCAGTCTTTTAATTCCATGATCATTGAAATAGTTAGTGAATTCTTCTAAAGGAAATTCCCCTCCTCTATCTGACCTTAAGCATTTGAATTTCTTTTCACTTTTCTTTTCTACCATAGCCTTATACTATTTAAACATCTTAAATGCTTCTGATTTATCTTTTAATAAAATGACTGTCATCATTCTAGAATAATCATCAACAAAGATAATAAAGTACATATCTCCATAGTAATGCTTTTTCTTCATGGGTCCACATAGATCTGTATGGAATAATTCTAGAATTGCATTAGATGTATGGGTTTTACTCTTGAAACTAGACTTTGTCATCTTACCTTTTTGACAATTCTTGCACATGATATGCTCAGGCTTAGTCATGCTTGGTAAGCCTCTGACATTCCTTTTGTTTCTTATCTTTATCATGTTGTCAAATTTCACATGACACAATATTTTGTGCCACAACCATATCTCTTTGTTTCTAGCTATTAAACAAGTGGTGTTAGTGTCATCAAGATAGAAAAGGTTACCTTTTGTCTGCTCACCGGTTCCAATCAACCTTCCTGGTTCATTGAATATCTTTGCCTTCTTATTTTCAAATGTCACTCGATGACCTGTATTATTCAGCTATGAAACACTTAACAGATTATAATTCAGTCCTTTTACCCAATAAGCATTTTCACATTTGATCAGGTTATTCAACATTATGATTCATTTACCTTCAACTGGACAAGGTGTATCATTTCCCATTCTCACTGAACCACCATTATAGTATTCAAAAGTCTCAAACTATTGTTTATCACCAGTCAAATTGTGAGTGCAACCACTATCTATGATCTAGACATCATTCTTACTAACTTTAGATATGAGTGTAGTTTCTACATACCTTTCTTCTTCTTTGTCTGAATCATCCTTCATGGCTACAAATACCATCTCAATGTCTTCTTCTGATTCGGTGTTAGTATCATCACCTCTGTTCTCAGATAGGTAACAGGATTTCTTTCCTTTGTCCTTGTAGTCTCGGGTATCTCTTTTGTCAGATTGTTGGTTGCTTCAGTAATCTCTTTTATCACCTCTATAAAACTTCTTCTCATATGATCTATCATTTCCTCTATCATCTTTTCTTCTGTTTGGACATCTTGCAGCAAAGTGTCCAACCTCTTTACAATTAAAACATACAAATGGTAATTTAACTTTGTATCTACCTTTGCCTCTCTGCAATGTTATTTCCATTAGTGCTTCAATCTCATCAAGTCCTTGATCCTCATTATCACTTTCACTATCATTTCTAATAGCATGTCTATGACTTGAATTACTTATCTTTAAAGAATATTTGAATGTAGATTCTGTAGATGGTAAGACACTATTATCAAAGTTATGTTGCCCCACTTTTCATCCTGTACCCATGCTGTCAAAGTGGAGGATGTTGAAGTCGTAGTCATCTGGTCAGTCTAGTCAGTCTGAGTCCAGGTCTAAGTCTTTCTTAGGTAGGCTATCTTTGTCGGGTTTCCCTATCATTGCCTTTCCTTCTCTTAGCTGGGTGGGTTGTTCTGAGGTCTCATTATCTTGGGTAGGTTGTAGATCCTAACCCGGCAAAGATTTGTGCTCCAATCGATGTTCTTTCTCAGGAAGAGGTCGAAGACTGGTATGGATCGATTCTACAGGTCTCAACGATCCTAATGCAACAAACGGCGAGAAATTTGGTTAAGAAATGAGCGAGAACGAGCTCGGCGGGATTTCAGAAATCATCTTCTCCATGGCGGAATTCTACCTAAGAAGGTAATTTTCCGCAAAGGCAGAAAAGAAGAAAGAGCACTGTGGTGGACCCCACAACGGGTTTTCGAAGCACTTTTTTAATTTTCTGGGTAAGAGATAAATGTTTAAAAGGAAATTTGGAATCAAGAAAGACTCAAAGCGGAGAATTAGAATTCAGCTTCTCCGTGGCAGAAAATGGGAAAAGAGCTTCTCCATTGCGGAAAATTAGAAAAGAGCTTCTCCTGGCGGAAAATGACCATCTCACTTCTCCATTGCGGAAAATTAGAAAAGAGCTTCTCCGTGGCGGAATTCTACCTA